>VXBW01002226.1:991279-1004955 GCA_013400375.1 Thinocorus orbignyianus
AGGGAGAGGGAGAGGGAGAGGGGTGAAGCTGTCTGTCTTAGCCAGCCAGGAAGAGCAGCACCAGTTCTCCTCTGGATGTTCTCTCCATTGCAGCAGGTAGCAATACTGAAAATGTTAAGGAGGATGATTTCCATCACTCATTTCCCCTCAGTGCTTTCCATTGTGATTTACCCAAAGCCCCTGGTACTTGTTTCAGTTTATGATGCTGTTAGCACTGACTGGAATATGCTGAGATTAAGTGTAAGTGCTGCATATCCACTGACTGTTAATTTTCTACACACAAGTATTATTGGATAATATTTATCCTGTATTTGAATGACTGGCATTAACTTCGCTGTGCTCTGTATTTGCTTTTTCTCTGCTATAAACTGAAATGTGCAAGAGGTGAAAGAAAGAGGGAGATAGTGATAGTCACCTCCCATGAGAACCCAGCCTCACAACAAAAGCTTTGCAGGCACAAAGTCATGGGGCTGAAGGCAGCAGAATGACACACAGGGAAAATACTGCCATAGTGACCCAGGAGAAATAGTGCCACAGCAGGGGAAAGAATGCATCAGTAAGGATGAGATGGGCACAAAGGTTACTGCACAGCAGTGCTGTGATACTGACCATTTTCAAAGCAGAACAGGATTTGCAGAGATATGACTGCTTTCCAATTTCTTCTGTGAGAACATCTCACCTAATAGCATAAACACAACCCTAGAAAACAAATATAAATTCAGCAGAGACTCAAACCAAGTTTTTCTTCTCTCATGGTTAAAGAAAAAAAAACAGCAAAAAGTAATAGTAAATGAACTCATCCGCATACATCTGTGGAGTGATGCAGATTAAACCATGTCTGTGAGAAGCAATCATTAATATTTATAAAGAATCTCAGCAGCAACTGCCAAAGGATGAAGAGAATCTTCAGGAAATTTCAGACTAGCAATAAAACAAGTTAGGGTTTTAAGAATGACAGTTTGCATATGAAAGCAAAATATATCAATTTACTGAAGGTCTTGTAATATATGTTCCTCCATGGTTCCAGTATTCCTACACTAAGAGAGCAAAGACATTTTTTAAATAAACCATTGCACTGAGATCTGACAGGTTTGGTAACCTGGGAAATCAGTACTGGGAATCTTTAGTCAAGTCCTGCAAAATATATCAAGAAGTTCAGCTAAAATACAGTCAAAATGAGTCCACAGACAAAGCTTTCTAAAGAAAAATTACCCTGGCAGTAAAAAAAAAAAAANGGTGCAAAATTCTGTAAAAGAGCAAAAAAGGAAAGCAGCTAATACCAAAGCTAAAGAAGGGGTCACCTCTCACTGGTAGCAGCAATGTGTGTCCACATTAATGCGTTACTGCACCTGAGTCTCAGAGGCCCTTTTATCTATAAAAAAGTCACTTCTGCATAAAAGGCTGTCACTTGTCCTATACATAACTTTCATTTCCATTAAACATGTCACAATAATAACAAGCTGCAAGTCATGCATAGACTTTTCATCTTGGAAACAAGCTAAGAACATTGACAGAAAAATATGCTTTTGTATTGCCTGACACTTTTCCTGCTTTACAAATTTCCATACACCGTGCTCATACTGTCTGCCTCAAGCAACTGTGGTTCTGTCAAAGGATCATAGCTGTCACACTGCTCTGCAGCCATGTTTAGCCCCCAGCATATCCCTTCTCTCGACACAGATCTCAGGCTTCCCCAACTGCACATGAGTAGGTCCATAAAAGGACAATACTGCCAAGGAGGTCAGAGCAAATTTCTCATTCCCCTTCAGCAGTCACAAGTCCTATTAAAACTCATGCCTGAGAGGAATAGTACTGGGCTCTTCTAAAATCATATTGTATTCAGAGCCAGGGTCAAGCAGAAGCCACATTAAATGGATGAATGTTACAAGAACTTATTCAATAATGAGTTGCTGTGACATGATCTTTCCTTCAGAGGGATTTCAAACAAAAATAATTTTCATGTCTGGTTAAAATAACTGTTCTTGGCAGCACACAGTTTATATTGTTTCTGAGAGACCATGAATAATGCCTTAAATATCATAAAAATAAACAGAAGCAGATCCATAACAAATGTGCAACTAAGAGATATGAGCATAATTAAGCTTTTATCTCCACAGACAATGGTAGGAGATATGGGTTGTAATTGCAGTAGTTTTAGACAGATGGGATTGATTTGTTTCCTTGCAAATAGTGCNAGTCCACAGACAAAACTTTCTAAAGAAAAATTACCCTGGGAATAAAAAAAAAAAAGTAAAAATATATTCTATTTTTCCTACAGAACTCCATCTTTTTATGGTTGCTGAGCGCTCAAATGAGATTCCCATGAGATGAGCAACAGAAGGAATATTCTCCTCTATAAATTACTCCATGCAGTAAATTTTATAAGTTGAAGTTTTATAAACTGAAAACGCCTAAAAGCTTTTGATGTGTGTGTGTGTGTTGGGNCATGCCTGAGAGGAATAGTACTGGGCTCTTCTAAAATCATATTGTATTCAGAGCCAGGGTCAAGCAGAAGCCAAATTAAATGGATGAATGTTACAAGAACTTATTCAATAATGAGTTGCTGTGACATGATCTTTCCTTCAGAGGGATTTCAAACAAAAATAATTTTCATGTCTGGTTAAAATAACTGTTCTTGGCAGCACACAGTTTATATTGTTTCTGAGAGACCATGAATAATGCCTTAAATATCATAAAAATAAACAGAAGCAGATCCATAACAAATGTGCAACTAAGAGATATGAGCATAATTAAGCTTTTATCTCCACAGACAATGGTAGGAGATATGGGTTGTAATTGCAGTAGTTTTAGACAGATGGGATTGATTTGTTTCCTTGCAAATAGTGCACCTGAAACACTTGAAAAAAAAAAGATAAAACCCCTCCATGTTTTCAAGGTCTCTAGCAAATAGCACCCAATGTATTGACACGGAGATGGATAAATGGTTGCATTAATGGCACAGACACAAACATCTTAGACATTGGCAGACGCAACGTCAGAAAACCAAGAAAATGCTCCTCCATTTTTGAAAAGTGTGAATGCGAAAAAAATTATAGATCTTTTTAGGATTAAATACAACCAGAAAATATACTTTCAAAAAAGAGCATGTAAATTCAGGTTGTATGTGTCCTGTCAGTATTGGTGAATACTTCACTGATAAATGCTTCTGCGTTATGTGAGAATGGCCACTCCAGTCTCAGTGGCTTGGAATTGACCATATTTGACCAGAAGAAAATATTTTCAAAAGAGGCTACGATAAGTAGTATCTCAATACTCATAAATTGGTGATTTTTAAATCTAGAGAGATGGAAACATCCTATGAAAATCTTTGCTATAGTGATAATAATTGAACTAAACGTAAATGAAAGATCTATAGCTGGTAGCAGAAAAGATTAAAAAATGGATAAAAACCAAACACTACTAAAGGCAAAAAATCATTATGCTGCAAATATTGTCCTTTCAATACTAAGCCACATCTGGCCAGGGTTTCTAGTAATGATGAGGATAATCTTGAGGCACGCTGAAAAAATGCAAAAGAACAACCCATCTGCATAAAGTCACTCACATACAGTGACCTAAATTTTATTCCACTAGACAAATATACAGACACGTGAACACTAGAATAAAAGAGTGGCTTCAAATCAAATGGTTAAATGGACTAGCATCAATTAAATGCTAATCTGTATAATCATAATGCACTCCACGTCACATATATTGGTAGACAATGCAGAAGCCCATATCTTCCTTGTGCCTCCAACAGAGATTAAATTGGTTGCTGTTATTTTTTTTTCTGAGATCTTTGTGTCGTTCAGTAAATAGACAAACAGAGTTAAAAAAATTTTCTCTTATTGTTTGATCAGTTTAATGGTTTGGGTGTTGTATGCCAAATTTTGCATTGAACATGGGAATTCCTCATGGACTTTCTCTACACTATTTGTCTTCCCAAGATCTGAGCATTGCATACATGTACATATAAATGCATTTTCACAGCACCTTGTTGAGATAATGAGTGTTATGAGCCCTGCTTCACAGACGTGGAGCTGAAGCACGAGCAGAACAAGGATATAAACAGACACTAATTTTCAGAGCCTGGTTTGAGTTGCATATCACCAGATTTTTTCAGAATATTTATTCATATACAGAAATGTATAGCTGTAAAACATACAACACACTCCCTTTAATGCTGTATCACAGAAAGATGTTTTTATCCTCAAGTTTTTGATGATATTTCAGATTATCTGGACATTCAAATATAATGATATAAGAACTGAAGCCCTGAGCACAGCTGTGGCAAGCTAGTCTAAAGAGCTGAATGCAGATCAGAAGTGCTCATAGTAGCCTGTGTTGCTCAGGAACACATGGTCACATTGTGTACTATTTGGAGATTCCTAATGGTTGCAAATCTCTTTGCTAAATATATCCAAATATACTTTTGTGCTGTGTTTCCCACTGTGCTTTACTTGGGAAATTATTAAAAATAGACGTAAGTATTGAAAGATTGCCAGAGAGCTGTATTTGACTGCACTGTTTTCCTGCAGAACTTTTAATGAGAGATAAGTCTCATACATGGTCTCACTAAGGACTGGCAAGAAAGCAGGATAAGTCTACAATGATGCATATTTGTGTTACACAAAGAGCTGAAGTCTTGTGTTTCATCTGATTTCCCGTAACCTAATTAACCAGCTAACCAGAAAATCATCTAAAACAAACTGGAATACTTGTGAACACTTTTAAAACGATCGATAGATGGGTTTCATCATGACTTTAAATTCTGCAGAACAATTTAATAATAATAATGATGCTCAGTAATAGATTTATTGTTGTTTTAAATTATTGAGTGCAGAACTGTAATTATACCAGTAGGCCTTTCTGCCCCTTTTGAGACCAACTATCATGATGTAAAAAAGACCTACTCATGTGGTGTCTTACATGTACTGTCAATCACTTCTGGTGAGATCTTTCTAATAAGAAGGCTCAATCCCTTCTACAAATAGACCTTAGTATTCTCCATGTCAATATCTATCAGAGAGGAAATATTTTCAGGAGCTTCGCGTTGCTGTTCAATTCTGATGAATGATATTTCATATCAGTGTTGTTCATGCCCATGCCACAGGCTAATAAATAGTGTTTTGAG
This sequence comes from Thinocorus orbignyianus, assembly GCA_013400375.1. Classification (NCBI taxonomy): domain Eukaryota; kingdom Metazoa; phylum Chordata; class Aves; order Ciconiiformes; family Thinocoridae; genus Thinocorus; species Thinocorus orbignyianus. Next base: position 996,414 of record VXBW01002226.1, read on the forward strand.
CTGCAGTGAACAAAATGTGGACCCTGAGGGAAGTGAGAAAGTTAAGAAGCATGAGGGTATAGGGAAGGTGAAGCCAGACTCTTCATTAAGGTGCTCAGTAATAGGATGAGAGGCAAAGGATACAAATTAAACCAAGGCAAAATCTGAGTAGATAGGCAGGAATTTTTTTAACCCTGAGTCAGTCAAACACCAGGAGAGGTGACCCAATAACTGTGTGGAACCTCTGTCCTTGGTCCTGAGCAGCCCCACTCAAGTTGGAACTACTCAGGGTGCGGGACTGGACCAGATGACCTCAAGAGGTCCCTTTTAACCTAGGTTGTTCTAAAAACTCTGACTAAAGACACTGGAATTTAGGAAAGTGGAATTAGGTTTTTTCAGGGAACTGTAAAATCAGTCCTCCTGGAATACTGTTCTCACAGGCAGAAGTGCACAGAGGACTTGGCTGATCTCCAAGGACAATCTCCATGGTATGTAAGTATCATGCATCCCAGTTTGCAAGAAAATGGGCAGACCAGCTTGGATAAACAAGAAATTACTAACTATGCTAGATAACGATGAGAGTGGTGACTAGAAAAAGGCAAATGCGACACCTATCTTCAAGTGGATTTGGGGAATCATGGGCTGGTTGGTCCAGCCTTAGTCCCAGGATGATTCTAGAGTAAATCCACATGGAATTCATTCTACATGACACTGAAGTGCTTTATTCAACACAAAATATACATGTTCAAGAAAGCTTAGTGCAGTCTTCTTATTGGGCGGCTCTGGACAACTATTAGATACAAAATGAGTGTTGAGCAGATAATAGAACAACCTGACTGTATTATTTAATAGATCTGAGTTTCAGTGTGTAGGTTTTAGGCTGAATGGTAGCTGAATGAGGTGTTGTTTTGTTTTTTTTAATGAGATCAGTTTGTGAACATAAATGCTAGATGCAACACAAGGAAGGATATGGACATCTAGAAGTAAGTGAAAGCTCATGGACCAGTTTTCTCAATTTATTTTCATGACCCAGCTCCCATTGGAGTCAGTGTCAGCACAAGGGAGAAGCTGGGAATGTCAGATCATGAGCAGTCATGGAAAGGAACTGCTGTTCTCAACAGCAGCAATCTGTTAGATTAACTCGACAACAGTACTCTAAGAAAACCCTGGCCATGTACAAAAAGTGTACTTCAGGTCGAGCACAGCTATGCACAGAATCACACATTTAAAATAGTTTTGACTTCAAAGATTTAGAGTTGTTGTTCATTATTTACCTAACTGTCCTGCTTAAGATCTGTCTGAGATCAGGACCTCACTGTGTTAGATGTCGTACCTACCTACCTATAGACATAAACCTACCTTCAAAATATCTGTGAGATGAGAGGTGAAAGAAAGGAAAATTATTATTCCCCATTCACAAAAGGAAAACTGAGGCACCAGGAGATTAATGTAAATTTTTTTTAACTTTCTAAGAGGTGTGAAAACTCAGTTCCCATCAATTTTAATAGAAGTTAAGTATCAAAAGACATGAAAAACCTACGTAAATCCTACCCCAAATGGATTCCCAAAAGCTCCCCTGGAATTTAATGTACTAATTTTTTTTTATAAGCCTTTCAAGTAGCATATGCGTATGTCCCTATGTCTGTGTATGTTTCTGCACTCTCTGGCTCGCAACAAGCAGCCAGCTCAGCATATCTTTTTCTGAGTTGGATTTACTTGTACTGCTCTGTAGAATATCACGTAATCCATTTACAGGACAGTGTGTAAATGTTTTTGGGTACTATGCAGGCTGAACAGTTTATCCTTATATACCTACACAGACATGAGCCCTGTAAACTGCTCAGCTTGCTCTACTGACTGAGTTTTCTAAATGTCATGGTAAGCTGTTTTAGATTTGTAGGACACCACTGGCAAATTTTCTACACTGTTTCCAGTGCCAATGGTCCCTAGGAAATTCTTTTTGCAGGATGTTGTCATTGTCCAAATTCCAGGGGTAGGCAGACTGTGGACTACACAGTCACCCACTAGCCACAGGCTTGGCCACTCCAGCCTCCTCTGCAGCCATTGCAGAAATACTGGATGCCAAATCTGCCCCCAGCCAGCCAGACTGCCCCTCACATGTCTATGCTTATATAGGAGACTTAAAGTAGACATACATTTAATACCAGGGAGTGTAGTGATAGGACAAAGGGTAATGGTTTTTAACTGAAAGAGGATAGATTTAGATTAGATAGAAATTCTTTACTGTGAGGGTGGTGAGGCACTGGAACAGGTTGCCCAGGGAAGTTATGAGGCCCCATCCCTGGAGGTGTTCAAGGCCAGGCTGGATGGGGCTTTGAGCAACCTGGTCTAGTGGGAGGTATCCCTGTCTGTGGCAGGGGGATTGGAACTAGGTGATCTTTAAGGTCCTTTCCAAGCCAAACCATTCTATAATTTTTTGTAAAAGACTTGAAATCTCTATAAAGTTTGCTACCTATTTTGGCTGTCCAATCACCCACTTTCATCCTTTCCTCTCAGTCAAGACTGCAATTCATAAAAGACGTTTCTGCTTGGAATATGACCTACATCTGTGCCCACACATACCCCAGTGAAGACTTCACATAACACTGGCAGAGAACCAAAGTAAGCATCTTCCTGATGTGTGTTGTAGATTAATTGAGAGAGGAGAGGAAGGAGACAGACCAAAACAGTTCTGAAAGACAGAAGAGCTTTCTGGAGATGTTTTGTGTTTAAGAGCTAAGACTCAGGGTGAGGATTAGAAGGAAGACAAGAGTATAGTTAAAGGCAAAACCAAAGATATAGAACGAAGCTGATTGCAACCAGGTTTCCTGATTCCTGTTTAATCTGTCCAGCATTTATCTTCCTCTTTAGCATAGTCAGCTGGGCAGACACCCTCTTGTACAGTTTGGGGTATCTTATTTGCACAGCCCAAATACACTCACACTCCCATCCAACAGAAGTTGTTATTCAGGCTATCCTGCCAAGGGTGGGCTGTGTGGGCACCCCTGCAAGTGCTGCTGACACAGCATCCGAGCTGCCAGATTGTACTCAATGAGCATGTGATAGACTTGTAATCAGCCTTTGGGAAACTTCTGTGAAGCTGCCAGTAAAATCTGTGGGAAGATACCTCACGTTTCTTGTGGAAACTGAGCCCCAGGTGCAGACCAAGCAGTGCTCCACAATCTAAGTCCAAACACTGGGGTACTGGAATCAGCTCAGCCTGGCTGAACCCTTCCTCTCATGGATCCCAAGAGATACAACTCTGAGAGAGCAAAGAAGAGAGAACATACAGCTACAGCTGCAGAGCCACTTCCAGCAGCTTCCTCAAGCAATGAACACAAAAGAAACCCACTGGTTTCTACTTGCCTGTTGTGAAGATATGTGCAAAGGTCAGTTGTCAAGTTTGTTGAGGTGTTTATTTCAAATACATCAGAAATATATTTTTTTGCCAGACTTCACTGAAATCTCTTTGATGTTTTATGTAGCAGGTACAGTAGAAATATCATAAGTAAATGGAGAGATAATTCTAAATGATCATTAGCACACATTGTCAAAGTTCTAAAAGTTCTTTGAGTAGTTTTTATCTGAAGAGTCCATAAAGTTACGATCCTCCTTTCATTTCCTTAAAGTACTGTAAGAAAGAAATGGTTTAGAATGGCAAGATCTTAACATATGAGTCACCAATGCCATTAATATTTAATGTTTAAATGAAATAAAGGTTTAAAATATTTATCACACTTCCTTTGCTCACAAATCTGTCTCAAAGAAACAAGGACAAGGACAAGAAATAATCTGTCACTTGGTTGTCATAAGGATGTTAGCCATCTTACTCCATTTGTAAAATTCTAGCCTACTTGTCAGACAATTAATGATAAATGGTTCAACTTCTAATGCTGTCTTCCCCACATTAAAGAAAACAAATGTTCTGTCTATCTACTCTGTCATGACCTTTTTCACTGAGCATCCAGCCTTTACCAAACAGGAAGGCCCTGCTCTCCAAAACTCAGTTACTTAACCTACTTGGGGCTTATATGGACCCCCCAAGATGCCGTACCTGTTAATCCCTTACCCACCTTGTCATTTTGGACATTTTTGAGACCTGTTTTCAAAGAATTATATCCCTCTCTTCATGTGTAGCAGAGAAGTAACACAGAGTAGCTGCAGATAACTAGATTAGTCAGCTAATCTGCACAGGCTGTCTGAATAGTTAATAGAAGAGTGATTTCTCAGGAGATGATCTCCAAACATTCAAAATGGGCTCCTGCTCTGACCTGTGATCTGTCCTCCCCTCAACTACATATGAAACCTCCCAGCTGGGGCTCCTGTGCCGTCTCTGCCACAGAGCTGGTGCACCCTCACCATCCTGATTCTCCTGCCATCCAGGCTGGGAAAGGGCTGGAGGGCAACACGGCCACTTCTCTTATTTGTGGAGACAAGGACGCTAATGTGGAGGCAGGAAGGGAATATGGCGTCCTCCTCCCACTGCCACATTCAGATGCGGCTGGGCTCATACCTGAACCAAGGAGTGGAACCAAACTCAAGCGCTCCCACGTTAAAGAATAGAGCTATGGCCTAAATTAGATACTGGCTTCCAAAATACATATCAAGAGCAAGGCAGCATGACCTTGTGTGGGTCAGGTTCAGACAATCAGACACAAAGGTGGCTTCAGAATGTTTTCAGACTGAGTGATTGTTTTATTCATAAAACTTCCATTCTAGCAGTGTGCTAGCGGCAGATCAACACTAATTATGAACTAGCTCTGAGAATGTGAACAGACCAATCTTCCCATCCTGTTAAAATCCTTGCTGCCAAAAATGAAAAGTAAATAGAAATAGCATAAATTGCAATCTGAGAAAAAAAAAAAAAAAATCAACCCAAAAAACACAACCCAAACACCAGTGTCTGAAAGATCCATAAAAACTTTTCCCCTACATTGTCAGAACTTCACAGTATTCCAAAAATACGTCACATAACTCTAGCCATAATGAAATATAGAATAGGAACCAACTTCTTGGCTATTTGTATATTGGCCTAACTTAAGTGTGCTTGGGAAATATAGTACACAAGTAGTACAGCCTTAGAAAATTGGCCGTGAAAAATAGAATAAATAACCTTCCTTAAATTCCCCATCAGCAGGTCATGCTTAGTTACAAACACGAGGCTTTGAGCCAAAAGAAAGATTGATGAAATTTATAATCTGTGCAGACAAGCCCCTAGCAACATGAAGTAACTTTTCAACATACTATGCTATCTCCTGTGGGATGCATTTCCTGTGGGAAGAATATCAGGTCATTTTCTTTATTATACTGTGAAGTACCCATGTGCTAAATATTGTCAGAGTCCTTGGTTCATATTGTTGCATGCCACTTAGTATGACAAATTTCAAAAATAAAAGCAGTGTTTATAAATGGAGGGGTTTTTTATTCCATGAGAGATTCATGATTCAACAATCATGTTGCCTGGTTATTACCTCCCTGTTCATTTGCATCTGAGCCCCAGACTTTTTAGCCCGTAATTCTTTTTCATATGATGTAAGTTTTAATAGCCAAGCAGAACACTACTTCTAGCAGAAATATACTTCAGTAGTGCAGTAGGCTGTAACAACATAAAGGAGACACAAATCTGATGCAGCTCTGGTTATAAAGGGGTTATAACGCTATCTATATTTGCAGAGTCCTCACTTCTCTCTGTGGTCATTTCAACAGATAGCATGAGGGCTGAGAGATCACCCAGACAGTGATCTCAGAGCATTCTTCTGACATATGTGGCATACCCAGTTTTTTCACATTCGGTAGCCCATCAGGTCAACTATTCTCCAAGAGACAGAGCTGTTTCAACATTGGATATGACAACGACAAAAATATTAAATTGAGAACAATTCAAAATGGAGAGATTCTTCTAATTTATTTGAACAGAAAATTGAAAACAAGTCATCATGTGTCATTTTCAGATGAATCCTTGTTTACTTTTTCATAAGCTGATAATTTTTAAATTAAAAACTCATTATTTTGATATTTTGCAATTCTATTTCTTACATTCTTTCAGCTGAAATCTTTCACCCAACTTGAACAAAATTCTCTGATGGATTTGATTCTCTTGGACAAAACCAACAAAGTCCTTGCCTATATACACCCTCCTCTAGAGTGTCAAACGAGGGATTCACAGGAACTCCCATAAATTCCTTTATTATTATAGCTACAAACTATAATAAATTGAAATAGTTCATACACATTTCTCTGGCAATGTTGAAAGTTAAAAGGAGCCCTTATCTCAAATCTGGGGAATAATTCAGTATGAGGGTATGGAGGATTGAAGACATCTGCTCCAGCCTCATGAATGCCTACTCAAGCCTTCCAATTTTCCTCAAGTAACCACATGGTTGACCACAAATCCACAGCACATTCTCAACCAAATTAATGGATAAAACTGCTTTTTACAGTTTACTTTCTTCAAGCAAAGATCAGAGACAAGCCCTCAAAGTGTAATTGGATCCTTATTAGTTTGAGAAGCCTCTGTTCATTTAATTGACATCCAATAAGACAAGTATGGCATGCTTAATAAAAATAGGGCTGATACATTGGCACTTTTACTTAACACCCAGTTACTTTGATGTAGGCTGGCTTGTTAGGATATTAAAATTAGAACTGAGACAACCCTACAAGCTTCACACTTAAAACTTGCTGTAGTTCCCATTTAAGAACACTTTATAAAAGAATTAATGTTGTTGCCATATGACAAATTTCTCAGAATAAACCACCAACATTCCTTTCCAAATAGACATAAACAAAAATAATGAAAATCATAAGAAAGTTTATATCAGAAGCTGTTAAACCAGGTTGAACTTCTGAGGAAGTGCACACATTTGTATCTTTGGTACCTTTTCTGTTTATTCTCTGTGATTGTTGTATTCTTGTCTTTATTAAAAGCAAACTTTTAAGGCTCTCACTTCATTCCTCCCATCTCTATTTTTTTTTCTTTTTTTTTTTTACCCATTTCAGTCCCATTATTTTCATATTCTGGAGGACAAACACCAGTAGCTCTAAGAATGAGAATACAAAAAAACTGGTTTGTATTTAAAATTATACCCGTAATTAATCACTGTTCTTTAATAAACAAGCTGCTCTTTTAGAGGCTTACACTTCAAAAGCTACTTCTTTTTGGCTAAGATTGCACATATCTTGGCCTCTTCCTTTAACCACACAACTACGGGCATCTAAAATACACATTGTTTATCATACCACATCGCCACTTGAAGATATAGGAAACCTTCATAGTAGTATTTGTGCCACAGGTAGCTGATAAAGGCAGGAAGAGACGCACTCTCATTTACTCGCTAGCATTAATTCTTAGTGCAGTGTTGCTTTTTGGGAGTGATGTTTTTATTATCTTGGCTGAGGCTGCTGAAGGATGGGACAGCCTGAAAGCCTCTGTGTTCAACAGCTGATGTACAAAGTGAAAATATAGCAAACTATGTTAGGAGAATATTCACACTTTCAGATTACTGTCTGACTGAAAAAGATCCCTAAATTCTATCTCTGGCCACTTCATAATGTCGCGCTTAGTCCTAAATAATGTGGTGATTATTGTATGGAAGGAATAGTTGTTGTCTACCTGTTTATACAGCACTCAGCATAATCATCTTTAAAAGATTATTTTAAAAGTATTTTTTCATTGCATAGATGATAAGGGGATAATGAAGAGAATAATGGATTTATGTAGTATTCTCTCCATGTCTGACAAACAAATCAGTAAGGACCAGAAACCCACTTCTATGGTCTCATACCCTTTTCGTAAGAATAAGGTGTATATTAAAAAGAGGGTGGCCAGCAGGTCAAGGGAGGTCATCCTTCCACGTCTACCCCGCCCTGGTGAGGCCACATATGGAGTGCTGTGGCCAATTCTGGGCTCCCCAGTTCAAGAGAGACAGGGAACTACTGGAAAGAGTCCAGCAGAGAGCTATAAAGATGATCAAGGGAATGGACCACATCTCTTATGAGGAAAGGCTGAGAGACCTAGGCCTGTTTAGCCTGGGGAAGAGAAGACTGAGAGGGTATCCCAGCAATGCTTATAAATACCTGAAGGGCAGGTGCCAAAAGGATGGGGCCAGGCTGCCCAGAGAGGTTGTGGATATTCAAAACTCACCTGGATGGATTCCTGTCCAACCTGATCTAGGTGAACCTGCTTTGGTGAGGGAGTTGGAATAGATGATCTCCAGAGGTCCCTTCCAACCCCTGCCATTCTGTGATACTTTGATCATCAGTTCCTCCAGATACAATGTAGAGCATGCCAGGGACCAGGGTAGCCCCCAAGGACAGTTTGCAAGGGTTCTTCCAGATCCTTGTTGGCACCTTGAATTCTGATGTCTTCAGACAGACCTAAGATTAGCAGGCCCAAAAATTGGCAGGTTGTTGTCACCCACCAGATACTTACTGGCTTTGACTTTATGGTTCAGCAGTCACTGTAACTTTAGTTTCAAACAGAACTCTTTTAAACTTCAGATTAAAAAAAAAAAAAAAAAAAAAAAAAAAAAAAAGGTTGGGAAAAAAAAGGGGGCAAAATTTT
>VXBW01002226.1:1012537-1033337 GCA_013400375.1 Thinocorus orbignyianus
ATTTTTCCATCATTTGAAAATTCACAGAAAATGTGAAGCAGAACCGAATCCCTTATTGAGTGTGAATTAGTGCTGCCCATGGGGCAGGCAGGGGCAGACCATGTGGGACAATGGCTTACCTCTGGAAAATGCAGCCTGACCCACTCTGCAGGAAAAAGCAAGCAGGAATACCTGCCATTCAAATATCTCCTGAGGGACTGAATTAAAGTGTCCATGGCCTGTAGTTTGACACCATAATACAGTAACCTTTATTTTTCTTAACAGCAAACCTGATCTTGGGGGAAAGAAAATGAAAGAATCGACAAGATAGCACTTGAGAGACAAAAACACCTTTGTGTCGAACATTACAGACAGTGAGCAATTGTTGTTGAACTTAAGAAGTTCTGAAATTTTATTCGTTATGTGGGCAAAATATCTGACATGTGGAGAGTCAATATTGCTCTCGGACTTTCATAGAACACATTGAGCTACTGTTATTCGAGAAATTAAGTTCTACCAAATTATTTACAGAGCCAATAAAAATATATATGAGCAATGCAGAAATGTTCAGTACTAGAAGTTAAACTTTTTAAACATCAGAGGCCAGATCAGGTGGTATAAAGTGACATGGCTCTACTGCAGTCTCTGAACAGTCCTGTGACTTACGTCAGTTCTGGATCTGGATGACTACATGCAATTTGAATGCTTATTTTCCTTGCAAATATACACCTGTTGAGGCTTTCAGAGTGTTTTGCTGCAAATCCAGTAGTACAGTGACACAGGTAATTCCTTGAAGCAAGTCTATTTCTAGGTTCCTTCAACACTGCATATTTTACTATGCAACTAACTGCAATCAAAGCAAGTAGAGAAACAAAAACAAACCCCAACACTGACCCACGGATTAAGCTATAAGGGAGAACCTAAGAGAGAGCTAATTTGAATGAAAGCCTTAGAAAGTCAGTGGCTGAATACAACAAATATCCTATCAATAGTACAGATTGTATCTTGGACATTCATACCCCAGATATCAACACTGTCACCTGAGTTACAGAACTGCTCTAACTGGGGACATGTTGTGGGGTAGAACTAATAATTATTAATTAAAGCAGGGCTGGGGAGGAGGGGTGTGGGAGAACAGCAAGAAAAAAGTATCGATTGCAGTTATAATAAGAGACTTCACACAGACTCTTCCCATTCTTGTCTGGTTCTGATACTATATTAACCCACCTTACTCCTCTTCCTACTCCCTGGACACACATTCTTCTTCCCAACTGGGCTGGGACACTAGCTTTTCCCATCATTAATAAGAGGAATATTGTGGTTTTACCTCTATCTGGTCTAACTATATAGGAAATAGAAATGACAGAATATTCAGTCATATTAGCACACATTAACCTGAAGTGTAACTATTTGTTGTACAGCCACACTTCACACAATTCAATCAGCATTTAGTTTAAATCAATATTTCTTTGAGTACAATTTAAAAGCTATTTTAAAAAATCCCTTTTCTATAGTTTTCCCATGGAAATTTGAGATTGCTAGCACTAATAAAAATGAAACGTGAATAGCCCTGATGAAACGTAGTATAATGTAGGCAGATGATATGCAAATATCACCAAGGATCTCTGTGAATGCAGCTCTATTCTCACCTGAAAGTGTCTTGCTGATATTTCTTCCATACTCTGATTAGATCGCAGACACTGAAAGGGGAATAAATAGCTACCTGGATAAACCACCCACAAACTAGCAAGCAAATGGCATTTTGAGATAAAGATATGCAGATTTATTTTTACCACAAAGAGGAAATAATTGAATTTGAACTTGAAAGAGTTCTAAGCACACTTGATGTGGGAAAAGATTTTTGTGCATCACACTCTGTCAATAAATTGCATGCCAGAAAAAACAGAACTGAATACAAAATGAAAGCATACACTCCTGGTGTCTATTTTTATTTAAAGTATGTATACATGGGCGAGTACGTCTGGGGAGCTTCAGTTAACTGCTTGCACATCAGGGAATGCACGGAAGATCAAATCCTGTGGTATGAAGCCACAAACCTGGACTGGTACTATGCTGCTGACCTCCTGCAAGCCACGAGGGCATTTGGAACTGAAGTAGGTGTTCAGGATCACAAGGACACTGAATGCTTTTTTGAAAAATGATATTAAACTGCTAGAGATTTTATAAAGTATACAAGGAGTTAACTTAGGTATTAATAATAGCTGGCGATGGATTTTTATGACTTTCTGCTGCTTTCTCAAGATTTGTCAAACTGTCCCCAGTCACACCAGAATGACCAACAATTCATGGTTCAAACTGAACACACATTAAAGTCTAATTATGTCAGATTCTTTTTGAATCATGTTTCAATTTATTGGACCAATTAGTTGTAAAATTTTATTACTTCAAATCCAGAATCACAAAAAAGAAAGTACTGTAGGATGCAAAATATCTAAGACACTTCTATGTTTTTTGTCAGTCTTTACAAGATTTCATTCTGCTACCACAGTGGTGATGGAAATACTAAGCCAGGCTTGCAAAATACAGCAACTTCTTGTATATGCCACAGAACTGCAGAGAAATATATTTATACAACAAAACACACTTTTCCAGCTTCCTTACCCACTTAACAAGGGACAGTGGTAAAATACCAATATGCCTCGCGAACGTAGCAAGTGTAACAAAACAACAAAAAGCATTCAACATTTATGTAGAAGTACTGTTTTCCTCAGGGTCTCTGTCTACGAGATGAATGCTCCCCGTGATCACTGATTCCTCTTGAGCCGAGGTGTTCTCCAGGTGCTTATTTGTGCAATATGGAATGTGGCCACAAAAATACATGTAAATCCAGGGGTTGGTGCAACTATTTAAATTGCCCAGGAGCATGATAATGGTGAATGCCGAACCTACAAGGAAACAGTTAAAGAAATAACAGAGTAAATAAAGCACTTGTACAAATAAGCAATGTTTGCACAGTCTGCTGCTCTCTGGTGTACCTGCTCGTGTATTAAAGTTAATCTAGTAGCAGGAATTTCCCATTTATTCCATGCAGTCTGTTATTGTTGAAGGTATGAAGCACACTGTACTGCATGCATTTCAGAGTTGAATAGTTCTATATAGCACAGTTCTTTTTTTATGTAGCTGCATTAAATTTAAAAGCAATTGCTATCCTGCTAGACAGATATGGATAAATACAGATCTAGATATTGATATAAATATATGTACAGTAAGACTGACGTTTTCACTGACAGAATACTTAAAACAAAGATGAGAAGCTTTTTTTTTAATCCGACAGAGCTATTATATTTTCTTACTCTTTTGTTTATAACTTTGAGTTTAGAATAGGTGAACTTTAAATAAATTCACATACAGAGTCTGTCTTTCACAAAGAGGCAATAGTGTAAGTTTGACAAGATAAATCTTGTTTACAACGTGGTATTCTTTGATACCTTTCTCAGGCTTGATTTTTTTTTGCTTTATAAGAAGCTGTTTCACAACTTTTATTTGTTTCATAGTGTACTACAGAGACTTCATCTATATGATTTCAATATTAAAAAAATAAAATAAAATCAGATGTTTTATAATATCACTTTGTCATCCAATAAATAAGAAATTTTTACTTTTCTACTTTGAATAGTTAATTATCCCTTTTCACCTCAAGAACCCAAAATACTGCTCATACAATACCTAAAACCTCTAAAAACCTTAACCCTTGCCAGAGCAGATGATCTCCTTTTCCCTGGGCTGTTTATTAATCTTTAAATCATGAATCACTTAAAAGATACACAAACCCACAAAATACACACTTACATGATGTTTCGATCACAGAACATGTGAAGTTCTCTACGCCTCATTAAATACAGCAGATAAAATCAATCCAGGATTTTCTTTTTAATAATACTCAGATCATCTCTTGTAACTTTTACACAAAAGCAAAGCGCAAATATAAAGCAATACAGCAACGTGCCAGCCTGCTATGAAGCTAAGAATGAGGATGGAGAGTATCTTACCTTCAGTCACAACACTGGGGAACCACACAGACCACAGCTGTGCAATGAAGAAAGGTGACCAACAGAGAACATACGCAACAACTGTCACCACTGTCATTTTTACAGTCTTGATCATAGCCTTTGAAATACAGTTCACACTGCTCGCTCGGGATGGCAGGACTTGCTTTTGATTTGTTACTTCGTATTCACTCTGTTTTTTCACATGTATATTCCTTTTGATTATTTTGCAAATCTTAACCTGGCACGTGACAAGGATGGCTGAGGGAATGAAAAATATAACTACAAAAATCCAAGTCACATATGCCCTTGGGCCCCAAGGCTGAATAAATTCAGCCCAACATTCAAAGATACCTGGAGATATCTCAGTCTTAGAAAAGATAAATACCTGTGGTAGGCTAAGAACCAGTGATATAGACCAGCTGGTGCAAATGGGGATGTTCCAGAGGGCTCTCTTCTTTTGGAAAGTGACCATAGGGTAGCAAACTGCTTGATATCTATCCACTGTCATGACCACTATCATATAAGTAGAGGCAAACATGCCCAGCAATTGTAGATATTTGATAATTCTGCACAAGAAATCTGGCCCTATGAAAACGTCTGTAATATCCCATATGAGTTGAGGAAGGACTTGAAAAAAGGCTACCACTAAGTCAGCGATGCTGAGGTGAAGCATGAATACATACATCCTAGAGAGCTTCTTTCTTCTTCGCCACAGCACCAGTATGAGAATAAAATTGCCCACAGACGCCGTCAGAAATATGACCCCCAGCACAGCAATCTCTACTTGAGCTAATTGCTCATCTCTTTCTGGTCTTCCAACAGGATCTGACTGATTTGTCAAACTCAGGAATCTGTGAGGAGAAGGACTCTCGGTCTGATGTGTGTTATCCTGCATAGGAAATGAAAAATTCTTCATAGTGCACAGAAGCTACTCTCAGTAGCTGCTATTTGCGACTCAGGTTGACAGCCGTGAAGTACTGGCTAGCAAACAAACCAGCCCAGGGTTCAGGTTTCCGTCTATCTTCAAGCAAATCTCTTCCTGCTTGTGCAAACTAAAGCAGTGGGTGCTGGATCTTGATAAAATTCTGTCTCTTGCCGGCGTGCAAAAAGGCTTTATATAGGTTCCCAGCAGAGCCTTATGTAACTGCAGAGCCCTCGGGTAGGCTGCAGGGACCGCAGCCAATGGCAGACCGAGCCACACAATTGGGGGAAATATATAAATAAAAGGCAAACTTCAGAGGCTCAACGTAATTCAATTACTCACTTCAGTTAAAGCCCGAACTCGTAAATAGCTCTGGCCAAAATCATGCTCAAATGATCTTACTCAGGAGAGTTCTTGCAAATACTCTTTTTTACGCAAAGCAGAAGTGCATGCTTCGGCTGAAGCCGGAGGAATGTTTATGCGTAGACGGAAAGTTGGGCCCCTGAGCCCAGGCGCATCGTTACTGCAATCCTCTAGGCTCCCGGGGCATGACCACATCCTAAATGCAGCATAGACAAAGAAATGCTTTTTTTCCATGGCTTTTTATTTTCCCTTCTCTTTTTTGGAGTCACCTGATTCTGAATTTTTAAATAAATAAATAAATAAATAAAATTAACTGCCCTAAAAATAATCTTTTTATTGCAAGACAGGGTCAAGACTTAGAGGTTTTTTCTCAGCAAAATGAAAAATAACACATGTGAAATAAATTACTTCTAATGGGACTGTGAGTCTACTGAGAATTTAATAGAAAAATAAGTGAAAATTCAGTGGGAAATCAAACTGAGGAAAAGGTCTCTACGATGAAAGAATTTTCAAGGATCACTATTCTACTACAGTGCCAAGGGCTGGGTGGTCATTTTTCAGTACCTAATGCTTTTTATTTTTATTAAGTAAGCTGTATCATGACCACAAGAACTTCATCATTCTTCAGCCTTTCAGTTTGACTTTCCATATTGTTACTGGCAGATAAGAACACTAATTTTGATTTAATCTTATTTTTTCTCCCTCAGTCTGCCGTCTTAATCACAAAAGATGGATTTAATAAAATGAGTTAATTTAATATGAAAGATAACACATATTTGTATGCAATCTTGCCTGAAGCTAGAGCCCTCATATCCTTTTGGTTACAGTCAGGAGACTGGTATTATCAAGTTTTTCTGAAGAGGAAATCAATATGGTTAAAAGTATGTCTGCACTGCATGTATAGCACATAATATGCTGATTGGATGGCCGCACTCAAAGGGTTGTGGTCAATGGGTCAATGTCCAAGTGGTGGCTGCTGACAAGTGGTGTCCCTCAAGGGCCAGTACTGGGACAAATATTATTTAACATCTTTTGTGGAGACATGGACAGTGGGATAGAGTGCACCCTCAGCAAGTTTGCCAATGACACCAATCTCAGTGGCACAATCAACATGCTGGAGGGAAGGAATGCCATCCAGAGGGACCTGGACTTGGACAGGCTTGAGAGGTGGGTTAATGAAAATGGCATGAAGTTCAACCAAACCAAGTGCAGGGTNTGCAGGAGGGGAAATGGTTTTAAAATGGAAGACGGGAGATTTAAATTAGATATTAGGAAGAAATTCTTTACTGTGAGGGTGGTGAGGCACTGGAACAGGTTGCCCAGGGAAGTTGTGGATGCCCTATGGAGGTGTTCAAGGACAGGCTGGATGGCGCTTTGAGCAACCTGCTTTAGTGGGAGGTGTCCCTGCCCATGGCAGAGGGATTAGAACTCAATGATTTTTTAAGGTCCCCTCCAACTCTAACCATTCTATGATTCTAATACTGCATCTACAGTGATGAATCTTTGTCATCACAAGTATGATATAAAATCAGCTGAGGAATCTCACACACTACCATCTTTTTGGCACTAGAAGTTCTTATGTATGGATGGGCAAAATTCATAAACAGGATGCTGAGAGGGACTACAAGGGTTTATAAAAACTGCAGGATCTCTTTTTTCTCTCTCTTTTTCCCTTCCATCCCAGCACAGCACTGGTGTTAATATCTCAAGCAAAATTAACTATGAGAACAGGCAACAGACAAGCTGAACAACCTCAGGACACTTTGCCACCAACAGCCACTATAAGTATCCATGATTCAGATTTGGCTGAACACTGCTGCAGCTGCCTGAGCCTACAACAGCTTTTCTCTATGACCATGTTGCAAAGAGTGTGAGTCAAAACAACTTAATCTAATATACCTGCTAATGTTTCCCTAAATGGGAGCCTGTTTGTAGGAAACTTGGATTCCTGAGTTTGTTTCATTCTGATTTTTTCCCCAAGTTGGAATCTATCCCAATTAGTGGGAAACAGCACTGCAAGACTCTAAGGGAACAAATGGGTTTGCCTTTACCCTCACCCTCCCTTCACCCAGTACCTTCCAGAAGAATAACTGAATTGGCCACAGACCACGAATCCCTGGCAATTCTGCTGAGGGCAAACACTGCACTGCAAAGCAGGCTGGCTGATCTCCAGTTCTGCCTCAGATGGAGACCTGTGTGCTCCAAAGCTTCAAGTGTTGTGCTCCAAAATACTTTCCTTTGCCCATCTCCTCACTCCACGAGTTAACAAAAAGCCAGGTGGAATTTTTATTCTTCTAGCAGGATACTGGGTAGCTATCTACATTTAGGCAGTGCTAGGTCTAAGAGGGTTGAAAGAGGAATATGCTGAATAGAAAACTAAGCCCGGGGATAGGCGTGGAAGATAAATTCACATTTCATGATCTGAAAGATGATAAAGGAATTATACACACAAAGACCAGAATATGCTACACAAACAACTTTTGGGATACTCTTGGAAGACTATCAGAATACAGTACCAGCAGCATACATTTATATGATTTTCACAATGCATAATGTATGAGTAGACGTACCTTTCAGGCCTGTTTTAGTGCCCACACCTAGAATAGCTAAACAAGCTCCCTGGAAACAGGCAACTCTTCCCAGGTGTACAGGCGTACGCAGCACACACTGTCTGGGCAGCAGACACATACGCTGTGCAACAAGTAGCCTTTGCCATGTTTATAACGAGGGAGGTGGCCCTCCTTGAACAAGTCGTCTTCACGATGTAAAACTCTAGTCCATCTTGCATATAATCAGTCCAATGTATGTTAATGGTTTCATAACTTTGTAATTGTGACCTTCCCCATCTTTTTCATCCATGCTAGCAGACATTCAGGATAATGCTATATTGAAATTAAATCCACTCTGGGAATATAATTTGCTAAGAAAAGAAAAACAGGGTAACAGATGAAAATGTTTAAGTAGTCTTAGCTGTTCTTTTACTCAGTATCACCCTTCTCCTGTTGCCCAGCTTTGCTTCATTCCAAACCATACCTGTCTAAGTTAAATTATTTTTCTAAATCATTTACTGTCAGTAGTGTGGAAAGGCACATTTTAATTAACTTCTGCTGAATTTCTCAGTGTCAGCTGTCATCTAATGGTTTGTTGATTAGCTAGTAGGAAAGGATATAGCTCATGGATTAAGGCTTAAATTTAGGTATCTGCTTAAAATTACAGAATTGCACAGCTGCTCAAAGCAGGGACAACACTGAATTCAGGCCAGTTTACTTAGGATTTGTCTTGTCAGGTCTTGAAAACCTCCAAAAGCAGGCACCCCTCAACATCCCTGGGTAACCAATTACAGAGAATTATTTTCACTGTGGAAAAACTCCATTTTCTGCCACCAGGCCCTCCCCTGATCGTGACCACCATCTCACATTCTTCTGCAGTGACCTCAGTAAGAGCCTGGCACAGACCTCTTGTCAGTCTCCTCATAGGTACCAGGGGACACTGTTAGCTCCCCTGAAGCTGTCTCTCCTCCAGGTTCAAAAAGCTGTACTGGGAACATTACGGAAGATGTTGTACTCAAGGAGTTAGTGACCATGAACTGGACACGACTGCTCTACTGGCTCTTGTGCTTAAGCCTGTGCTCTGTGCTAGTGTATGGTATGACAGAGACGACATTCCAGCCTGTCAGGAGAAGACATATGACTGTTTGCTGCACAAAATAAAAGGCTCCATAGCATGGGATGGAGGAAAAACCTCTCCACAGACAGTATCTGTGCAGGTAAAGATCTCTCTGGTTTCTGTCTGATGCTGCACAAATGTGGGGTTCCCAGCATCAGAAGGGACCTAAGATTTCTCTGTTATTTATATTCCTGATTTTATTCTGTCTTACAAAACCAGCTATTTTACCACACTCTTTATTGTTGCACCCCCCTGTTGCAGAGCTCAAGAACAGCTCACTCAGCTTCCTCCAACAGGTAACATCTTCCAGCCCTCTGATGATCTTTATGGCCCTGTGCTGAGCTTTCTCAAGCTCATCAAGCCTTCCCTGTGAAGGCTCCACAGTCAGGGGCAGCATTACAGATGTGACATAATGAGTGCTGAGTAGAGGGAAATAAACACTTCCCTCTACAGATTATATGTGAGCTGTGTTTGTCAACTCCCACCACATTCAAATGGAATCAAAGCTTCAGTTCAGCACCTAAACATAGGTAGAAAGTACTGTTTGAGTTGCCCTAGAGTACACTGAGATGGTCCAAGGCTCATTTAGTATAGGTTTTACCCTATCAGAGCGTTAGGACTGTAGAACAATTTAACTTTCTAAAATCTTTGAATGTAGTGTCCTCAGTGTACTATTTTTTAAATATTATCTTGGAAGATGAGATATTTCCTAATTTGATGTTATTGTTGTAATTTGCAAAATTCCACCATTATGCAATTAAAAATTCCCTCAACCATCCTCTGGCATTTTGATACTCTAAATATGTGGTACTGTCAAGGAGCCCATTTGAATTTACTGAACCTACATGAGATGTAAATCAAATAAACATTTTTTCTGTACCTGTAGCCGGGTAATCATTTCAAGTCACTTCATTGTTCAAGCAGATATTTTCAAAGATCGGATTTAGGCATATCTCAGCCACAATTTCTCCTGTGGAAACAATTCTGACTGTACTAGCCTGACTATCTTAATCATAGCATCACTGAATCGTAGAAATAATGTCTGGAAGGGAAAATGTTAATCATAGAATCGCTGAATCATTGAAATATTGGTTGAAAAGGAAACCTTGAGGTCTTCCTCCAGAGCTTAACTGCCTATTCAAGTGGGACTATCATCATCTCTAGGCCATGTCAGACATAGCTTTGTCCAGCCAGGTCTTGAAATCCTTCAAGTATGGAAATTCTCTCTCTGGGCAGCCCATTCCGATGCTCTTTGTGAAGAATTACTTCCTAAGGATCCTTAAGAACCTCCCACAGTGGTCTCCATCTCCTATTAGATCATCTACCACTATTAAGAATTATTTGGTTCCGTCAACTCCGTAGATGCCCTTAAAGTACTTATAGGCTTGTGTTAGATTACTCCTTAATCAAAACTTTGCCTGACAAAACGATCTTTGTCTTTCAAAATTTGCATCAAATGCAGTGCATTGCAGACATTTTTTTGCCAAGCCAGGCAAGGAATATATGTTGAAGCAGAAATACGTGCATTAAGTGTTAAAAGCCCCCCCACCGACATCTAAAATCCAGCAACCTTTTCATCTTATGGCAGACATTACTTATTAAATACAACTTGCAAAGATAATAGCTCTGCACTCTTCTACTTTGGAATGCATAAATAAGTTCTAAAAAGTTCTTATTTAAGAAAAGATCAAGTGGAAAATACTGCTGCCTGCTTCTGTTTTAAGAAACCCAGGTCTGTCCCATTTCTCTGACAGATTCTGTAGATCTGAAGAGCTAGAATAATTGCCATTGCACTTGTCAAGTCACAAAACTCAATTAATTAAGAAAAATAATTTTTTACATGGTTGGCTACATCTCTGGAGGATTTTAGAGAAATCAAAAATTATTTCCTTAGTGTTGATGTGATTCTATTTCTTTTCAAACATTAAAAATGTAAAAACTAGCTACCATAGACCTTACAGGGTGGAAAGGACTAGAGTGTGCAGTAAAAGATACAGTTATCAGGAAGATGGTAAAAATATTCACTTTTTAATATATTTATATATAAAACATTTACTTAGTAATATATTCTAGGGTAGATATAAAGAGTTAACATAGTATTGCACTGAAATTGGCTCTTCTGATACAGAATGAATTTGAGGAGATGTATTAAATCATGTAAATAGATACTAGTAACATGAAATGTAACGAGAACTCCTTTTGGAAGTAGGATAATGGGTAGCATACATATTATTTCATACAGGAGATTAGTGAAAGCTATCCATGAGCACAGTTCAAGGATTTAGCCTGTTGCACTGATGCATTTACAGCAAGGTAGATTCATATTTTTCACTATTAAAATATTGTTTATTTCCAGAATGCAGTGGACAAACCACTGTAAGTTAGTCTGGACTAAAATTATGTACACTTTTTTGCTGCTGTACTAGTACAACTTCCTAGAGTTCTGGCTTCTAAAAAAAAACCAAAACAAAACAAACCAAACAAACAAACAAACAAACAAAAAACAAAAAAGAAATTTCACTGCTAATTCAATAGGTATATTAACATACAAGGCTCTTTGGACTAGACTTTATGATTCATTCCAATCCCACACGGTTAGAAACTTATAGAGAGGGTTGATGGAAATAAATAAGCCTCAAATGCAACACCTAAAGCCAATGTGCCAACAAAAGACAGAGAAAAATGTATTGCAGATAGTATTGCAGAGAGCATATATGCAATCATGCAATGTAGGCAGCTACTAATGCTGTTGACACAACACAAAAAGACACAAAATGGTTAACAGAGTCAATAACTTCATTCCTCAAAAAGAGTTGAGCTTCGATTTGGACAAAAACCCTTTCAGGAAGGAAGAAGAACTTTTAGGGAAGCCAAAAGATTATTAGAAAATGTCAGGACAACCCAAAACCTCATCAACTTCCAATCCAGATGCAGTACAACCTACCCTTAACTTTTCATATTAACATTATAAAGAACACGGGACAGCATTCTGTCCTGCTAATCTTGTCCATATATTAAAAAGAAAAAAAGAAAAAAAAAAGGAATTTAAACCCTTCAGAGCAGATCAAGGTCTTAGCTGTGCATACACCCATGGTTTGGGTGTGTATGTGTTAACTGTGTATTTAAAGAAAGGGCAAGTTACTTTAGTAAGATTAAAAGCTATATAAGAACAAATCCATCTTTATACCCTTCAAATCTAGGACTGCAACACATCCAACTACTACAATTACTGTTAGGCAATATTTTGGAACAAGACCTTCCTAAATTAAGTGCATCCTTCAGTAGGAATTAGCCACAGGCATTAAAGCCAGAGAGAAAAACATCGGGTATGGGCCCCCTGTGACTCGTAACCAGGCCTTGTCATAGGTACTCATCATAAAACAGTACCACTAACTACGTACATTACTACGTGCCTCTTCTTATTCCCCAAGGAGATTATGTCTGAAAGAGTAACTTTTTAACCTGTTTCAGTAAAAGCTTTATTATACACCAGCTCTGAACTCATTCTTTGGGAATGCTTCTGATTTCAGAGACATCACTGACAGCAGCGACTGAGAGCCCCACTCAGCCCAAAGCCTGGAACTGGTTTGGTTAATCCATGTAACTGAATTATGGTGGTAGAATTATCATCTTCCACAGCTTGTAAATCATTCTCTAAATAACACCTTTTTTTTCCCATTATGGCTGTAAACTTTCATGCAACTTTAATACATAGTATTTACCTGAACAGTACTGTACTCACATAACTTTCACCGAGCTACTTTAAGTTGAGATAGAAATAAATCAATATAAATCAGGTACGCAGGTTTCTGCCAAAAAGAATCTTTTTCATTTGCAGCATTCCAGACAGTCTGGATCCTCTATTAGGACACTAAATGGCCTGCCAGCTCACCTGCCACCAGGGCCGTGGAAAACAACTGATGGATAAGGAACATCACTGAGGCTGGTCAGAGCAAACAAAAATGGAGAAATAATGTGTAAGGGGAGAAGGGACTATGATGGACTGTTTCTGAAGAATGATAAACTACTTTTTCCACAGATAAGAAGTTATAAACAGAGTTTTTTAATTATGGGAAAAATACTAAGATGGAAGGTAGTAAAATACCTCAAGGTCTGGTGCAAAGGTCAGATATATTTCAATGTTTTAATTAAAAGATAAAGTAAATACCAATTACTCACTTTCTCTGATGATACTGAATAAGCAATTGCAAACAATGAGGATGGTGAATTAATTCCAGTGGACCTAAAAAGACTGTGTGTTTTAACCTTCTTCCATTCATGCCAAGAACTTTGGCACTTGCACAATCATACCCTCAACCAGCAATAACAAAAATCATATCTATCAGTTCTTCAGTGCTGAATTACAACAAAACGACTATTAAAGTAACCACAGGGGGTTGAAAAGGAATCTTAATAAGACCTCTAGGGTGAGTCTTAATTTCTAATTCTAAGTAACAAACTGCATTATTCATAATTACTATATAATAATTTGATTAGTACACTCTTAGCTTTACTAGCTAGATTTCTAGAATGCACAAAGGTGCTGGTCAGGGCCAGAGCCCACTGACTATGAGATGTGGAGGCACAGAAAAACAAGACAAGCTGCGTAAAGGACTTCAGGTACCAATTCCCTGAGAATACAGAATGTTTACTTAGGGATCCTGGCACCTTTACATCACGTGGGAAGCAAGAAATGGCTTGGATTTAGCAAAGCAGGAAAATGAACCGGAGGGGTGCACGGCTAAATCCCAGATCCAATTTCTAATCTAGAGTTTTAACTCCAAAAGAGAGCCAGGTACCTTTACCCATTCAAAATGTAGAGCCTTTAACTCTAAAGGTACCTTACAACCATTCTTTCAAGGAATGGGCTGGGACTTGAGCAGTTTTTTCAAAAGCAAGGAGAAAATGCAGATCCCCAAGCAGGGAAAGAAGGAACAGCAAGAATGGTTAGGAACAAAGAGGTAGTCACTGACAATATCTAGTATAACACTACTCTGAATAGAATATTTGACCAGGTGATGAAAGAAAATAGGTTCAGTGCTATTTTCAGCTTGAGAAAGTTTAAGTATACATTTCTGACTCCCTAAGAGAATTTCCTGTTTGCCAATTTATTGGCAGGCAGAATGGAAAATGTTTTCTCCTCTCGCTGAAACAAGGTGACTGTGCAGAAAAGAACTGAAGATTCATGGAACCAAAAAGAAACCCTGGAAAAAGGGACAAAATGTTTTATCCTTGTGACTAAAGCACTCCCATGGGAAGGGGAATGCCAGTCTGGTGTTTGCTTTTATATTTTATACCAAAAGTTATTGCATAAGGAGAATAATCTGAGGAACCAAGACCAGAAGCCCTGGCCATACTTGTAGATTACTTTTTAACCACATGGCAGAAAAGTCATATTTACCTTCGCACTTACCCTCCTGTTCCCATACACTTACTTTTCTCATTTGGAACCCCAAGAGGAAAGACACCGTGGGACAATTTGAGTCCTTCTGATTACAGTTCCTAACACTGCTGGCATTGCCCAGTGCTGCAATGAAGATAGCCAGGCTGTCTCAGACTCTCTGCAACCCAGAGAGGAAAAGATCAGATGGGATTTAGTGCAACCTGTTACTGTACACGCACATCACGTTTTAATAGCAATGAAGCCTGTGCCGGTTACCGCTCCCATTGATGCACTACTTAACTATAAGTAGTAGGCAATGCAAAGCGGGTTCTTGAACAGCAATCCCAAATTGTCTTGTTAACTAACAGCACCTTGTGTGTGCACAGGGAGCAACTGCCTCATCCGCAGTGCAGAGAGTGGCTCACATCCTGCAAGCAGTCACATCCGTGTGGTGCTACAGCTAGAAGAACTGACATTTTAGTCTGTGATTCAGCGTGGACATACCCTCGGGGATTCTGACCCTCCTGCTACACTGATTTTGGAAGATGTATCTGGGAGGGTAACAGGGAAACAACCCAAAATGCTCACTGGCTGCTAGGTGAACTGATTACATAATATTGTAGTACAATAATTTGTAATATTCTATGAAAACTAGTAGCCTCCTTAGCAAATATACTACTTCCATATTATTTTATAAGATTCAATAGCAATAAGGACCAAAGTCCTGAGAAGTTACTTTGGGCAACTGATGTAACACAGATACAAAGCAGTTGCAATGTATCACCAGCAAAGCCACTTTTCTCTGAAAGTTTTTCTTCTATTTGAGTTGTTTAAGCCTTTCCAAGTCTTCAAGATTTTTAGTTCTTTTTTGACAAGGACAAAATACTGAAGGGAAGCAACAGAGATAAAAAAGCAATAACAAAATAATGTAGAAATGTTCCACTTCATTATTTGCAGTATTTGTGCCAAAAACTGCAGCCAAATAAAAGGCTCCAGAAATTATCCATGCTATCATAAACATGATATTTTGTGTCTGTGTCCAGTGGTCTTCATTATTATTTGAAGAACTTTCAGTGAATGTTCATTCAAGTTGCAAATTAATTTTTCAATATTCTATCTCTGAAAACAAGGAAATGTTTTCCCATTTTTGTCTGCCATCTAGTGTTAAGAGGCAGAATACTCGTGTTCTGTATCTACAAAGCTTAAAGTACTTAGGAGTGCTACACAGCTTCTGCCTATGTTACACTACGTTGATCAAAATAGAAAACAGCATTTTCCCTAAGGCTTAATTCACGGTGTTAGATTAAAGCAATTATCTCAGATACCATTATTAGCAGAATACTACACTACCAATGTATGTTAATTTGTCTAATTTGTCGCAGTGCTTTGAAATACTTGGGTTTTTCTAATTTGAGTCTCCAAGATGACAGTGCAGGATACCATCCATAGACAATATGGTGAGTAAAAATAAAAACTCTGCTTGTATATACTCAAATGTTATTCATATAATACCTTTGTATCAAAGGTACAGTGAAAGCATATGCAAAACTAATTTCTCAGAATAATGTCTCACCCCTGGAAGTTGCTCTATTTGGGTTTAACTCATCTGAGCTGAAGTCACTGAACTCTGCAAATGGAATAGCAATAAAGAGTAAGTAAGGCTTAATTTTGTAAGAATTAATTAATTTCAGTATATTTGCACCACCTTCTATAACGAAGGAGAGTGTAAGAAAATAGAAAACTTTCATATTTCACAGATCAAGAAAGAGAACCCTAGAAAGACAAATTTTGGAACAATTACTTCTGGTAGATACCCAGTTTTTCTCAAACTGCCTCATAACATATTAGGACTTTCTCTCAAGTAGCATTCCAAGACATACACACAAATGTGAATGTTAATTAATGGCATTTAAAAGTATAGCATGCATGTAAATGAACTGTTAACTCACCTGTAGTATGGGCATTACAATACTTTGGATATAACATGGCAAAAAACATGTACACCAAAGAACTTTCTTTCATTAAAGTAGGAAGATTTGCCACAATTTTTGATCTGTAACTTGATTTACAAAAGTTTGCATCTTACCTACAAAAACTTGTACGAACATGTGTACTGAGAAAACGTTTTGAAAGCCTTTGATTTTTTAAATTAAGATACAGGGATAGCACTCATTAAAATCAAACTACTTTCAGTGTTGTCCTAGACTGCAAACTACCACACTTTAAGGGACCACTATGACAGACCTTGGGTTCCAGTTAAGCAACCTAATGGTTATCAGCAAAAAAAACAATCAATCGCAACAAATTCTCACTTGAGACTTCCCATGGGAAGCACTGAAATGAAAGTATTTCAGAAGCAGCTAAGGTACATCCTATAAAAGTCAAAATATATCTCAAAATGTAATAAACGTGATCATTTCCATATTATGTGAAAACTACTGCAATTGGGGCTAGCCACCCTCTGAATACTGAAGATGAATTTATTTCTCTTATCTAAAAAGTAGGCGTTTACTCAAATGGGATGAATCAGCTAGCTCACCTTTGACTATTAGGAGAGCCTACAAAATTGGCTTAGTTGAATGTCTATCTTTAAAAAAAATAAATCTGAGATAATTTCTTTTTAATGTCATGTGCACAATAAAGAGAAGGCTAAATTCGCAAAATATTTGAGGTGGTGTGGATGCAGAATACATAAATTTATCAGTTTTTATCCAGTGTTTTTCAGTTCTTTCAGAGAGTTGCATGGTTGTTTTGAGAAGCTGATGAATCATGGGCCTCTGAACATGACAGATCAGACAGGCCTGTTCATCCTCCAGGAGAGCAATGTGGCAAGAATGTGTGGGTTTGTGATTAGACCTGAAATGTGAAATTCTTGAATCTTTTCCTTAGCAACAGTATGAATTGACATTTGACCATTGCACATATCGCAGTGGTGAGATGAAGGCCTGAGCAGGCACAGAAGAGAATTTTGCAATAAGATTACAGGAGAAAGTGTGACTGTTTAGGAAGGAGTTACATACAGTGAAAAGGAATCATCTGCCACCTACCTGAAATACTGTGATTGCTAGTCAAAGAGAGGCAGGATTTGCCCTGGCGCCATGAAGCTTAACGTGGCCAATCTTCTTTCTTACTGAAGTTGTAGGTCTTGTTTTGCCTAATCCTTCACTGTCAAAAGAATGGAAGTTACCCTGCTTAAAGCCAGCTCAGACTGTGGCTTCAGATGGGAAGCAGCTCCTTAAGTAATCTGATGAGATCCAATTCAGTTCACCACGCTGGCAAGCAAACAAGAGTCCTGGGGCTTGCAAAAGCTGCTTAAGCCGACACTGCTACCATGGTCTGAAAGGTGTCAGTGCTGTGCTGCTCTCATAACATTAAGGGCCTTTACTTAAAGAAACTCATAAAACAACAGGCAGCAAAACCTCACTCCTTAGCTGAGTCTGGAACTTGTGGCAGACGCTACTACTTAGCCACATATAATGAAAAACTCACGATAAATTAAAGAATAGCACACAAGTCTTAAAAACATTTCCCTGAAGTAAACCATCACTAGATAACACAGCCAGATGAGTAGTCATCTACAGGCAAGGCAGAACAGACCACGCCTGCGGAACAGGTCACTCTAATCCAGAAAGCAGCAATTCTGAAAGCATTTAGGAGAGAACAGATGAACACCTGAGTGTGAACCACTACTGTCCTGTGCCAGAAGGATCCTAGGTAATTCGTGGCTCACAAGCTATTTGTGGCAACCTAATATTTGACTGAAGAAATGCTACTGGAACACTGCCTTCAAATCTTCCCTTGACAGTCTTTAAAGCATGCAAAAATTTAATTGTGTTGGGGTTACACGACTGGCTCCAAGCTGGTCCTGCTGCTGGCCGAAGCTGAGCCCATCAGTGACAGTGGTAACACCCCTGGGACAGCGTATCGAAGAAAGGTTAAAAACTGCTGCACAACAGCAGCTGGGAGAGAAAGGAGTGAGAATACATGAAAGAAACTGCCCTGCAGACACCCAGGTCAGTGAAGGAAGGGGAGGAGCTGCTCCAGCCCCGAACAGAGATTGCCCTGCAGCCCGTGGTGAAGACCATGGTGAGGTAGGCTGTCCCACTGCAGCCCAGGGAGGTTAATGATGGAGCAGATATCCACCTGCAGCCCACCAAGGACATCACACCAGAGCAGGTGGATGCCCAAAGAAGGCTGTGACCCTGCGGAGAGCCTGCACTAGGGCAGGCTCCTGGCAGAACCTGTGGTTCAAGGAGCCCATGCTGGAGCAGGTTTGCTGGCAGGACTTGTGACCCCATGGGGGACCCACACTGGAGCAGTCTGCTCCTGAAAGCTGCACCCCTGGGGAAGGGAGAAGTTAGTGAAGAACTGTGGCAGTGGGAAGGACTCACAGTGACAGCATTCATGGAGGATTGCCTGCTGTGGGAGGGACCACAAGATAGAGCAGGGGAAGAGTGTGAGAAGAAAGGGAGAGCAAAGACATGTGATAAACTGACCACAACCCCCATTCCCTGTCCCACAGGAGGCACTCAGGGGGAGGACGTGGAGAAAACAAGGAACGAAGTTGAGCCCAGGAAGAAGAAAGGGGTGGGGGAAAGGTGTTTTAAAATTTAGTTTTTTCTTTTCTCATTGCCCTACTCTGATTTGATTGGTAACAGATTAAATTAATTTCCCCAAGTGGCATCTGTTTTATGCCCATGGTGGTAACTTGGCAAGTGATCTCCTGATCCTTCTCTCAACCTATGAGCTTTTCATTGTATTTTCTTCACCTATCCTGTGGATGGATGGGGACTGACAGAGTGGCTCCACGGGCACCTGGCAACCAGCCAAGGTCAACCCACCACACTGACAGAGGGCGAAAAAGGAACTACAAATTATTCAGTTAATATTCATAAAATATTCAAGAGCTGGAGAATGCCTTGCATTGGGAGATGTAGAGAGTTCAAACTGTTCCATTAACAAAAAATACGTGACAATAATTAAAACATGCAATGGATATTAATTTTCCTTTGGGGAAGAAAATAACAGCTAAGAAAATTACTTCTTAGTTTGTGAGAAAGAACAGGGGCAGATGACTGGAATCTGAAAACACAAATAGAACGTTATCCTCCAAAAATTCAAGGCAAGGCATTCATCAGCCCACTGAGGCACATGGTATATTCACCATCCTTTGCAATCACCGTAAGTTTAGGCAATTTGATGAAAACTGTCTTTCAGAGAGGCCACGTAGGTGGGAAGCTTACAGGCCTAAGGCTGCTCTTAAGGCTGGTTGGGGAATACCAAGGTCTTTGACCTTGTGGCCAAGACGGCCAACAGTCTCCTGGCATGCACTAAAATGAGGGTGGCCAGCATCTCAAGGAAGGTCATCCTCCCTCTCTACTCTGCCCTGGTGAGGCCTCATACAGAGCACTGTGTCCAGTTCTGCACCCCCCAGTTCAAGCGAAACAGGGAATGACTGGAAAGAGTCCAGTACAGGGCTACAGTGACCAACAGAATGGAGCACTTCTCTTACAAGGAAAGGCTGAGCGACCTGGGTCTGTTTAGCCTGGAGAAGACTGAGACAGGATCTATCAATGCTGATAAATATGTAAAGGGCAGGTGTCGAGGAGGCAGGGGCTGGACTCCTTCCAGTGGAGCCTGGTAACAAGACAACAAGCAATGGGCACAAGCTACAACATGGGAAATTCTTTCTCAACATGAGGAANTCTCAGCATGAGGAAAAACTTTGAGAGTGACAGAGCACTGAAACAGGCTGCCCAGAGAGGTCGTGGAGTCTCCTTCTCCAGAGATACTCAAAACCCATCTGGATTAATTCCTGTCCAGCCTGCTCTAGGCGAACCTGCTCTGGCACGGGGTTGGACTAGCTGATCTCCAGAGGTCCCTTCCAACCACTAGCATTTTGTGATTCTGTGAAGGTGCCCCTCAAATCTGTCAAACCTATGAAAAATACAGTATTTGCAATCTTCCTGTGAGTATTAAGCAGGAAATAAAATGATAGAATAGTTTTGGTTGGCAGAGACCTTTAAGATCATGGAATCCATCCCTCAACCTAGTGATGCCAAGTCCACCACTAAACCACGTCCCTCAGCTTCACACCTACAGTTCTGAATTCCTCCAGGGACAGTGACAGGACCACTCCCCCAGGAAGCCTGTTACAGTGCTTGACAACAGTTTCAGTGAAGACATTTTCCCCTCTGTGCCGGTGTGCTCTCCCTGTTTTTCCCCCTCGATCCCCCGTGCCCCGGCTCCTGCTCAGGCCTTGGCCATCACAACATCCGTTGCGATAAGTTGCACCTGGACTCCGGGCGATAGCTGGTAACATAGCCAAAACACTGTCTGGAGCAGGGACCTAGATACTTTGTTCCCATGAGAATATGACTATAGCTCAATTATCTTACTGTATAAATAGTGGACAGCCCAAGGGCCCTTTGAGCTCCCCGGTATGGCAGCGGGCTGCACGCCAGGGTCTCCCCCTTA
>VXBW01002226.1:1033589-1078238 GCA_013400375.1 Thinocorus orbignyianus
TGACTCAAGGGGAGGGTCTCCCTGACAGCTTGTCTGACCCTGTCCTCTATGCAGTAAACACACAAGCGTACCTCGGCATCGAATCTCGTAAAACACCGATGCATTCACTACTAATTTCGTTAAATCTCCGTTTCACTTTAATAATATTTCACCACTTCTCTCTCACGAGTGAAGTCCATCACTCCGCCCGCGACACCTCACAAACGGGTGGGCACAGGCCCGCGGCGCCAGGCACCGAGCGGCCGCAGAGACTCCAGGCCTGGAGGGCCCCCTCGCTCCCGACGCTCCCAGGGGAGACGGCACCAAGTGCTCAGCGGCGGCGGCAGCGCCCTGCAGGCCCCGCTCCGCCCTCACCGAACGGATCCACCCGCCCNACGTGGGTCTGGCAGCGGGCAGGGCTTGAGGGGACCTGAGGGGATGGGGGGGCGGGGAGGACACGGGACGGGCTGGAACTCGGTGTTTGTTTACGAGGCTGCTCTCGAAATCGTTTCTGCGAAGCGGTGCAAGGCAGAGGGAGAGCCTCCCCACCCCACACACACCCCCGTCCCTATATATATCGCCAGCCCGGGGCCTTGCTCCGCGGCGGCGGCGGTGACCTCTCGGGAGGGCTGGCAGACGAGAGACAGGCCCGGCCTAGGTTGTTCAGACAGGCGCTGAGGGACACTGTAAGTAAGGACGCTGCTGCCCGCGGCGGTATGGCCTCTGCTGCTGCTTTGGCGTCGGGTTGCGCAGGTGTCAGCATACCTGACCTCCTCTGGCACTCGTCACAGGAGCGAGAGAAGTCTGGGCTTGTCATTTAGGCAAATAGTAGATTTGTTTCTGCAGTTTCAGCACAACTCTTGTATGCTGTGTAAAACTCTGATCCACACCAGAAACATCTTTTTTTTCCTAGAGTAAAGATTATATACTGCCCTCAGCTATTAGGAATATTGTGTTGGAGTTGTGACTTCATACTGAAGCTTTGCTCAAAGCGTTGCTATCCTTTCTCCCCTGGCAGGAATTGTGCAAAGGGGTGGTGATGTAATGACAGTTTGATTTGAAATTTGGTCTCTGCACCACATAATTTGCTAAAGAGATATGTATTTCTCTCTACTGGAAAGACTAGGAAACAGTTTTGTTTATGTCAATAATTTCAATAAGTGTTTTGCATTGCTCAAGATGGACTTAAACTGGCTTTTGGGGAACATCATGTTGAAATTAAAATGTTGGGATAATATTACCAAATGTCCTGAGCAGTAGGTATTCCCATGAGATAGTTTGATTTGAATATTTATCTTTACTGAAACAATAAGTAAGCTGCATCTGTGTGAAGCAATCTCTGATTTTAATTTGTTACTGGGTTTGTGTTTCCATTGTTGGGTTGTGGGGTTTTTTTGTTTTGTTTTTCAGACACCACCATGATATGAGACTTATTTGTTGAAATACACGTTCTGGAATGAATTAGACAAGCAGCATAAGAAAGGTGTAATTATTTTTAAGGAATGACAATTCATTTATCTTTGGACGCATATTTGTTCTTTGTGATTAACCCAAAAAGTCTTTGGTGGAAGCAAAGAAACAAATGCTTATATTTGTATAGACCTAAGGTTTGCTGGAGGATAAATCATGCCATTCACCCCAGAGTTTTTCATACAAGCGAGCATCGGTGTAAATGGGCCAGAAGCAGAACATTTTGGTATAACAAATACATTTACAGCCATGACTTCTTATACTACAGAGTTTCTCAACTTTTAACTTCTTCCAAAGGACTTACAAAAGTGAACAATCGCATGTCACGAATTAAGAATACTATAGAGTCTGTTTCAAAGGCAGTTTCTGGGACTCACAATGAGCTGGTTTCACGTATAGCTCGATTAAAGTCACACTCGGATAGTCTGGGAAAAACAAATAAAAGTAGTGCAGATGCAAATCTAGAAAATGATAAACAAATGACAGATGCCAGAACACAGGAGAATTGCAACAGAAGCCCAGCTGCAAAGAAATCCACTTGTGCAAATGAGAACTTAGAGTCTATGTTAGTAAGCTCAAGTGACAGTCATCAAGATACTCTGGAAGATTCAGCATCCAATAAAACCCACCTTTTTCATGTAAGCTACTTTTCTACAAATTTTGGGCAAACTTACAACTTCATAGCTGATCACGTTAACTGGTACTTTAACAATATTTCTGATATGGATCAAGAGAAAAAAAGGAATGCTGTATTACAGGACTCTAAAAGTGGAGAGACAAATAAGCTTGGTTCATCAGAAAATACTGTAAGGACTGAAGAAAAGACAGTGGATTCAGCAGCTGCTTTAGCTCCTGAAGCAGAGTCTCCAGCTGTTGTAAAGACAAATATTGCTGTTCCAGTTTCCACTAAAAAAAGCATTGCAAGCTTTCTTTCTTATCCCAGTAACAGTGTACAAGCTTTTGTAGACAGTTACATTGGTGGGTTGGTTCCGAAGTTACGGTCTGATACAAAAGTTGTTTCGCAAGAAAAGGGTAAGCAGACAGAACAAGAAGTGTCTGAGAAAGATGAGGAGGACAAAGCGAAAGAGGTGAAGACTGCTGAAGAGAGGGAAAGGCATCTCTCCCTTCAGAGAGAAAAGGCAAGTCTTTATTATTTCTATTTTTACATATATTTTATACAAGTGCGTACGTACACACATGCATGCGGGTATACCTAAATGTAAACTTACATATCATAGAATAGTTTGGGTTGGAAGAGACCTTTAAAGGTCAGCTAGTCCAACCTCCCCTGCAACAAGCAGGGACATCTTCAGCTAGATCAGGTTGCTTGGAGCCCTGTCCATGCTGGCTGTAAATGTTTCCAGGAATGGTGCATCCAGCACCTCTCTGAGCAACCCGTTCCAGTGTTTCACTGCTCTCATAATAAAAAGTTTCTTCCTTCTATCTAATCTAAATCTTTCCTCTTCTAGTTTAAAACCATTACCCTTTGACCTGTGGTAACAGGCCCTGCTAGAAAGTTTGTCCCCATCTTTCTTACAAGCCTCCTTTAAGTACTGAAAGGCTGCAATAAGGTGTACGTACTTAGATAAATAAGTGTATACATATGTATGTACTTACATACATATAAGTACATCTATGTGTACACAAACATTTATTTATACGTAAACATACATATAAGTACATATGTGCTTAAGTATATTTATATACACATAAAAACTATATAAACATGTATACTGATACTGTAAGATGTAAGTTTACATATATATGTACTTAAAAATGTATAATGTGTACATATATAAAAATATGTATATACTTTCAATATAAGTACATATATGTATTTGTAAGTTTATTTATAAAGTGTATAGTATGTGTGTATAGTATATGCATGTATTTATATATGTAGAGATTGCGTAAATATAGATAATCTAGTTGTTTATTTGTTATTTTACTTATAGCAGTCTTGCACTCCTTTGTAATCCAAATGCCATGATTTCACAGTTGCCCTGATAATACCTCTGAGAACATGCTGACACATGCTTGTTCCATTTATTGTTGCTGTAAACCTTCTTTATTTATTTTTCCAGTAAACAAAGAATCAAAAGGTTGCCTGTTTATGTTTAAGCAATGCTTACTTGGAGCCTGTAGAAGATCTGTAGTACAGCATGCTGCCCGTTACTTCTGAGAAATCTTAAAATAACAGTGTGGAATCTATCTTGACAAATTGTACTCGTTTCTTAGAGGTGTTTTACATTACCTGTATGACTTTATCTTTTTTTAGATTATTGCAAGAGTGAGTATTGATAACAGGACTCGAGCTTTAGTTCAAGCCCTACGAAGATCCTCTAATCGAAGAGTCTGTATCAGCAGGGTTGAAGAACTGACCTATCATCTTCTAGAATTTCCAGAGAGCAGAGGTGTTGCCATTAAGGTGCAAATAGTCTTTATGCTTAAACAAACAAACAAACAAAAATACCTGACAGGCAATCAATGTAGAATAATATAAAACTTTCTTCTGTGCTTTTGTGGGCTAGCCATATTTTCTGTTTGTAAATATTACACTGTGAATGTCTAGCTATTTTTTAGCTGGTTCAAGCAGACTTGTATGCAAACTATCAGTAGTTTAGCTAAAGGCTCTTAAGATTGCAGTGTTTAATTTAGAAGCACACAACATTGTCATGTGGATAGATAGTATAACTTATTCTAGTGGTAGGTGAAGGTTGTACGCTGTGTCCTCTGTCACAGTTGATGAGACAGGAATGTACGGTACAGTTGATCTGCATATACACAACAGTTTTTATGCTTGTTTGCATGCTCCCTCTGAAGAGAGATGACAAGAGTGGAGCATAACCATCAAATAAGTTCATGTAATCTAGTCCTACTCGTTCTCTTTCCTGCAGTGAGAGGACAGGAGGTGGGTCATAGACTATTCAAGCAGTACTAACAAATCACAGCATTTGCCGATCCCATGCCACTTACTACAAGATGTGGCAGATGCGTGGCATAGATTGTAAGATTGCTGGAAAGGAGATGTTTGGGAATGCAGTGCACACCAGATGAATCATCCAGGCAGGGTACAGGTCGGGCATCCACAGGAATAGATGTGAGTTACTTTGTTATGAAAGAGTACATCCAGTACTCCCATTTTGGTTATAATAATCTATATCTTTGTGATAATAATTGATATTTAAATGTTACTGAGTGTGAAGAAGAATTTTAGATTTTGTTTTATTTTAATATTAGTGTACTTAGAAGGCATTTCCTGTTTTGAAGGAGTCTGATACTTACTCAGCAAAATCTGGGCTTTTAACTATGCTTGGTGTGCACCATACTAGTTTATAATTGACCAAAGTGATGTTAAAGTCTGTAAAACTAAACTGCAGATAAATATAGCTTTTCTAGCTATTTGAAGGATTCACATTTCACTTTGATTGTTTCATTCTGATAGATTGCTGAATTAACTATGAGATGTGTCTGACAATATTGGAGTCCTTTCTCTTGTTAGAAGGGAGGGGTGGGTACATGCAGATGCAGAGAAGTTTTCCCCTGATTTTAACTAATGTGCTGTTTTTATACTTAAATGCCAAACTGTTAGATTTAAGAATGGATTCTTGTGATATAAACATAGTTAGAATGAAATATCTTTCTATTTGTCAATAGGAAAAATTAATCCCATGCCTACTGCGACTGAGACAAGCAAATGACGAAAGTCTTCAGGCAGCTGTTAGAGAGACTTTAGCCATAATTGGATATACAGACCCTGTGAAAGGCTGGGGAATTCGAGTCCTCACTATTGATGGAGGAGGAACAAGGTGAAACTTTTTGGTTTTGCATATACTTGCAGCCCTTTTCATACTTTTAACTAAAAATAAATTTTCAGTTTCTCTTTGACAAGTTTGTGTCCAAAGATGCAATTTATGATTTACATTTCTGTTACATTTGACTGTCCAAGTAATGGGTATTATTTTTGTATGCATTTGTGTGTAAATTTTCATGCATTAGTAGTCCTGTGACGCTGAAACTACTTACCCATTTAAAGTTGGCTATACACTTCAGTGTTTGGATTAGCTTATTCTCCTTTTGGAAGTAAATTTAATGGCTATTTGAGTTAGTCTGCTCGCTATTCTAATCTCAAGAATACAATATTGATGTGAAATGCTGCAAGTAGTTTATACTCTTATGATTGCATTGACTTCGTAATACAGAAAATGTTCCTGTACTTTTTTGGAGGGTGACCTGCCTTAGCAGGACTGGTCTTTTATGAAAGAACAAATAGGTTAGTGGTGAAAGCTATTCTAGCCATGCTGTTGACTTAAATTCCTGTTACAGCTAACACTTTTTTTTTTTTTTTTTTTAATTTATGCACCACATGTCCTTAGTTACATATGCCCTAGTTTTGCATGAATTTATGCACTTACTGCAACTTGTAAAAAGTAGTAGTGGAAGCATGTTGGTTAAACTTGAAGCCTGATGTTTACTAAAAGCTGTATTTTCAGGCATATTTGAATAAATCTTGTTGGCAAATATTTAGTGATTCACAAATCGTTCTTCTTAGAAAGTGTGAAGTCATTGCAGAAACAGTTTCTTGAACTTCTTGTTTCCCCATATCATTTCTTTACTTGCATGAAAATCAGTTGCCTTTAGTAAGGTTTGTTGCAGTTTCAACATCTGTGTTTCCAAAAGTTCATTGTAAAACATAAAGATTTTACAAAGTAGGAAGGAGGATACTATATGTATAAATAAAGTGTGTTAATTTTTCTGTTGGATTTCTAGGAGTGACGTTGTAAGGCACCTTATCTTTAGAAAGCAGTATCTGCATCTATAACACTAAATGAAACATGACTGGAAAGTGAGCTTGTGTACTGACTCCTGTGTGTTGTGCCATTTAATTGGTGATGCTCAGCTGGTTGTAGTTGTTGACTGGGTTAATTAGTGCTCTTCAGCATAAGCCAGACAGATCTGGGGGCAGCACGCAGGAGGCACCATCCTCATCAGCATGTGTTGGCCAGGTAGTACTTGGTTTGGTAGTACTTGGCTCCTTTTGCCATATGCAGTTCTCTAGCTCTAGCCCAGCATTGTTAGTAACTTTTCTGTTGCATGCTATAGAAGCACAAGTCTGGAATGTATCTCTTCTATTATTTCAGACACATTGAATTGAGGCAAAAAAAAGACAGAAAAATGCTATGTCCCAAGGGGCATTGTATAGCCTTGTTAAGACCAAACTTAGAGTGCTTTGTGGTGTGAATGCAGCTAAAACCTCTCCTGAGTCTGTATCTACAGATGATCATCCCTAAGCCTTTGCTGCAGAATGGTACAGCTACAAAACAACATGACTGTAGCTGTTGAATACTATTTCTGGTATGCCTAAGTATGCAGTTAATTTTTAGTATTCATTGTTCTGTTTTAATTGTGTTCTGCTACTCTTTCATTCCCTGAAATATTCAGGATTCTTACTGTTGTATAACGGTACATTACATGCAGATCACCATTGTACTCAGTTATAGTTAGTTATAATTAAGCAAAGGTGGGCTTAATTAGAGATATACAAGATGAAACTACCATTGTATGTGAAGGGAATTTTTTGTGTTTCAGGGGTTTAGTTGCACTTCAGACTCTACGGAAACTAGAAGAACTAACTGGAAAGCCGGTTCATCAACTTTTTGACTACATTTGTGGTGTAAGCACAGGTAATTAAACTACACATTGGAGTTTTGCTATCAATATAGTAAAAGAGCATCTGAGAGTAAATATAGATTTTTGCAGAAGTCAATGCTTTCTGAGTTTAAGTTGGCAAAGTGCAGGTGTGATTTCTAAAGTTTTTTGTTTGCTTGCTTGTTTTCCTCCTGAATAAGAGCTTTATGTGATTCTTGATAGTCTTGTAACTTCAAACAGAATTGTCATTTTTTCAACAAATGCGAAACTTTATATTTGCACATAGATCTGTTTCTGGGGCTTTACAGACAACGAAGGTAATGTCCCTTGGGGATAATACTGGGCCAATAGTGTTTCCTGTCTGTACTAGTGACCTGCACAGTGTGACAAGGTGCACGTATAGCAAGATATTGGGTGATACTAAATTAGAGGAAGTGGTCAGTACAGGCATGCCCTGTGTTCAGGTTGGCCTGTGTAGGATGGAGAAATGGCTTGACAGGAACCACCTAATGATCAGTAAAGCCAAGTACCAAGCCCTCCATCTGAGGTGGGCTGATGGGCTAGAAACCATCTTTACAGAAAAATGCCTGGTCCTGTTGGAACAAGCTGAACTTGAATCAGTGTACCCTTGCAGCAAGGCAATCTGGCCACATGTTGGTTTGTTTGTATAAGAATGTACCCAACAGATTGTCTCCATTTGGCCACTGTACATCTAATTTTAGGCTACTCAGTAGACCCTTAATCTCTTGGGTACATTCTTGTAGATACAAGGTGAGCCTGGCAGAGGGCCATGTAGATGATCAGGGGACTGGAGATGATGACAGAAAGGGAAGAGTACAAGAATGGGCTTTATTCAGGCTTGAGAAGCCTTATTGCTGTTTCAGCTAATGGGAAAATACAGAGAAGCTGGAGCTAGGCTCTTCCTGGTGGTGCACAGTGATAGCGGAAAAGTCAACAAACAAGTTGGAATATGGGAGGTTATGATTCCGCATACCATATTGTGTTTTCCTTGCAAGGATGGTAGGACTCTGGAAGGAGTGGCCTGCACACACTGTGAAGTCTTCATCCCTGGAGATAGTCAAAACTCAGCTAAACAAGTCCTGAGTAACCTGTTTGACCAGGAGATTGGACTATATGACCTACCAGACTTAATTGCTTTGTGACTCAGGGAAAAGTTACTCCTCCCTAGGAAGCAGGAAACTCTAACACATAAGTTTCCTTTTAAGACAGTCATCTCTCTTGGAAATTATGCTAGACCAGTGGCAGTGTCATTTCCAATCAACCAATGCCAATTTCTAACATAAGAGGTATGTTGTAGTTCAATAGTTGTTACCTTTAGAAACCCAAATTCTTAAATTTTTTGCACTATAATCATCTGTACAGTTTAATCCAGGAGTAACATTACATGCAGATCACCATGACTTTTTACAATATTTGTGTTTCCAGAGATTTGCTTAGTAGGCTCAAAATAGTAGAGAAGAGAATGGTTAGGTCTGCTAGACAGAATTTGTTTGTATGTACAATATAGATCCCTGCTTTACGTTTTTATTAGTCTTTGGAAAAAATAGGTTTTTGGAACGTAGTTTCACTAACTAAACACTTCTCTAATGTCTCCTTCAATAGCCATAAAGATGTTTTACGTTTGGTAGAGAGTTCTGGTGTTCTTAATTCAATCTCAGTACTCTGATTAGAGCTCATTTTGTTCTTAATTCTTCACCATACTTGAGGGTTTGTACTGCTGGTAATTACTGAACGTGTTCTTTTAACCTTTGTTTGCACTATCGAGCATTTGTCTGTGGTAATCCAGTTTGCAGTAATAGGGGACAGAACATGGCTGGGAGAGACTGTACATATCTGTCAGTATGTGCTGGCAGTGTACTGCACCATTTCAATTTGTGTTGATGGTGCGTGTGTCAATAGAATTTGCAGATGCTTGCAGTGGGTTGAAGGAGGATGGAGCCAGACTCTTCAGTTGTTCCCAGTGACAGGATGAGGGACAACAGGCATAAGCTGAAACACAGGAAGTTCCATTCAAATATGAGAAAAAACTTCTTTACAGTGAGCGTGACAGAGCCCTGGAACAGGCTGCCCAGGGAGGTTGCAGAGTCCCCTTCTCTGGAGATTTTCAAGACCCACCTGGATGCAGTCCTCAGTAATATGCTCTAGGCAGTCCTGCTTCAACAGGGGAGTTGGACTAGATTATCTCTAGAGGTTCCTTCCAACTCAGACAATTCCGTGATTACATGATTATGTTAATTGGGATTTAAAGAATGATGTGTTAAATGAAAACAAGGATGCCTCTTGTACATTACAATTCTTTTTTCTGTTGTGCTTTTAATCTCTTGTTACCATTTAGCTGTTTAGCATTTGTTTACAAACAGCCAGTTTACTGTGAATCCAGCATCATAGTCTGTCTTTGTACTTCACTGGTGGTCATAGGATGTAAAAGCAGGCAGTTGCAGAGGAAGATCACTGCAATGATGCTCTGATGGACCTTTCCTGTTTAAGTCACCTACCTGTTGCTGAGCAATCTCTGGGCATGGAAGCACCAGAAAATCTGAAAGCACGTGCAATGCAGTGATGCCACTGATAGTGTTTTTTTTGTTTGTGGTTGTTTTTTTTTTTATGGGAAGCTATGTTGATGTAAATTCTGTACTGAGTTTGTGCCTGTAGAGGTGAAAAGAAGGAGCTGAGAGATGGAAGTACCATTGCCCCATAAACTGAGCTCCTGGGAATTGTCTAAGTGAGAGTAATTATCACTGTTCTCCAGAGTGTGACATGCTTTTATAGATGCATAGAGCACTTAACCCATTGAGGGCAACTTGTCCATAGGTGTGCTGTGGGTGTGGCTTGTATGTTCTTTTCACTACTTACAAAGTCTCCCAATATATCAAAGATACTTGTCAGTACTGATGTACCTACAATTCAGTCACAGGGAGCAGTTTATAACGTCAATGATCAGGATTCAATCATTGACATACTGTGATCAAGAGTTCTTTAAGCGTATTGTTTTTCAGTGCGTTTTACTGCAAAGACGTCTGAGTAGTACTGGTCTCTTTGATTGTCGGGTTTGGATCTATGTGAAGCTTGCATAAGGACTTCATATAAGGATATTGTCCCAGTATATTCCTCCCAAGTTGTTAAGAACAGCATAGGGCTAGTACCCCCCATGTATCCATCCAGCCTTCAGTGATTTGCAGATGAGGAGCCTCCTTAAACAAAGCTGACATCGCTCTGTGTTGATGATTTTTTTTATTATTATTTTTTTCCTATGATGTCTTTCCAGATTTGAAATTTATTTTTAAAACTTTTCTGATGGAAGAAGTGGTTTTTGTTTTTTTTTTCAGGAGAACTCATGATTAAGTCAAGATACTGTTATACAGCTAGAAGTGTCCTTAGGAGGTTATCTCATTTCCCAAGGCAAGGATCATCTCTGTGTGTTTCACTATTGACAGCTTTCTAAGATTTTTGTCAGACCTCTTCAGAAAATCAGGGCCAGGCTGGATGGGGCTTTGAGCAGCCTGCTCTAGTGGGAGGTGTCCCTGCCCATGGCAGGGGGTTGGAACTCGATGATCTTTAAGGTCCCTTCCAACTCTAACCATTCTAAGATTCTATGAATTTATGCTAGTATTCTGCTGTCTATATGTTTGGGGGGGGGGGAAATCCAAATGTATAATATGGATCTTCCTATTGCAGTCCAAGCTTGTTTCCTCTTGTCCTAACTCCCCAGCAACATAGATAACAGATTCTTTCTTCTCTCTTTGCAGCAGCATGTAAAAGCTTTTGTCATAGCCTGTTTACTTAGGCCTTCCTTACAGGTTGATTTCCTCAGCCTGTGATTGCTTTTTGGGGACTGTTTTGTTTGTTTCTTATGTATTTTCAGTTGGTCTACATCTTTTATGAAGTGTGTTATTCAGGTACAGATATAGCACTTCAGCTGAAGTCTTACTAGCACCAAATAAGGAAGGAATACTTTAAGGTTATATTTGTGTCTACCATGTGTCTTATTAGCCAACTGTATTCCTGTGTTCTTCAAGATATGCTCCTTTGCTTCACAGGTTTTGTTTAGGTATTTTTTGGCCCCCTGGAGTGTTGGCCTGGTTGAGATGATGGATGGAATGTAGGAGTCTGTGACACAGAGCAGGATATGATGGAAGCATCAGAAACCTTTTTCACTGGACCATTTGACAGAGCCTGCACTATGTCTTTGATTTTGACTTTTCTCTCCTGTGACTGTTTTGTTACCATCCAGGAGCTTTCAGCAGAAAGCCCTTTAGTGTGTACCTCGACTCTGATAGTATCTACTGCCACTTGTGTGCTGATGCAGACTACAGTTTTTGGTGCTGTTTCTCAGGAGGTGAAGTGAAAGTGGGTTTTGCATTTGGTATGAGTTTTGGCACTTCGACTTTGAAGCTGAACACCAAAATAGAAAATGCGTGATATTCTAGAATTGGTGCTGGAGAGTTAAGAGGAAAAGAAGGTGGCGTAGGATTTGCA
The DNA here is from genome assembly GCA_013400375.1 of Thinocorus orbignyianus. Taxonomy (NCBI): domain Eukaryota; kingdom Metazoa; phylum Chordata; class Aves; order Ciconiiformes; family Thinocoridae; genus Thinocorus; species Thinocorus orbignyianus. Next base: position 1,045,185 of record VXBW01002226.1, read on the forward strand.
TGATTTAGGAAAATGATGTTTCTCTGTTGCTAGATGTTTAGACTGTGTCGAATACAGGCATTTGGTGATTTGCCATTTGAGTAAGTTCCTCTTGATGAAACTTTGTGTCAGGTAGGCCCAGGTTATATTAAGCATATGTGCTACGTTTTTAAAAATTGGGACCAGCAGTCCACTGACATGCAGCTACTGTGGTGGGGTTTGTGAGAGCAAAATAAGCTTAGAAGTTAGGTCTCTTTTAAAGCCTTCTGAAACTTTCTTTATGTAGTTCTTTCTGCATGTTTTTTTATTTCAAGAATTTAGTCATTTTTCAATTAATTTTATCCAAACCTTAATTAATTACATTGTTCCAAATTGGAAAAATCATGTGTCCTAGTTATTCCTAATGCTTTATTGCACAGTATTACACAATGAGATCTAAAGGTTGTATGTCCCTTCCAGTTTAGTGTATCTAAGAGTTGTATTTTAGATATTGTTTTGTTCCTACAAGGGTAGGTCATATACGTGTGTTTTAAGCACACACTAGATGGCAGTATGTATGAATGACTAATTATAAATGGTTGCAACCAAATGTATTCCAAACTCATAAAAACTGCCTTCTTTTTGCAGAATTTTCCTAGAAATTTTCTGTAGTGACTCAGAGTTTGCCAGATAGCAAGTGATGCTCCTAATACTTCTTTAATACCACAGCACTGATTTATCTTACTCTTCCAAAATAGAGCAGTGGATTTGCTTTGCTTTCTGCCATGTGCGTACTGGCAGGGATGAAATCTGCAATTTGAAATAATGCCATTTGTCAACTTCTTATAATTCTGCTTTCTAAAGTAGACTCTTCCTATCTTGTGTGTGTCCTTTAAAACATGGTTTATGATCTTTAAACAGGAATTTAGTGATATAAATGTAAATTGATCTTCCCTTTTCAAAAGGGATAACCCGCTAACCTCTGAACTACATTAAATGGTAGAACTTCTTTATAATCTTACTCCAGGCTATATTTTACATTTTGAAATATTTGTTTTTCAGGAGCTATATTAGCTTTTATGTTGGGGTTGTTCCATATCCCTCTGGATGATTGTGAAGAGCTGTATCGCAAGTTAGGATCAGATGTTTTTAAGCAGAATGTCATTGTTGGAACAGTCAAAATGGGTTGGAGCCACGCATTTTATGACAGTGATGTCTGGGAAAAAATGCTCAAGTAAGTAAAAAATAATGAGGTGAAAAATAATTAGTATATTGTCTGAGAGCCTCTGGTTTTGTTATTGTTTCACTGGTAAGCAAATTCTTAAAGCAAGTAGAAAGGATTCACATATCTCTCATTCTTTTGAAACAACTGTTTTACCAAGATGTTGAAAGCCTTTAATGTAACGATTTCTCTTTCTGGGGAATAAAAGTGAGCTTTAGTGCACTGATTTCTGATTATAGTAATGTACGCTTGCCAGCTCTGCCTGATCTGACTCATTATAGATATGCTACAAATTTTACTAGCCACCTGCTGGGCCTTTTTTTTCTTATAGGCAACATGGTGAGAAATGAAATAAACTACTGTAGCAGGAATTTTTAATCTTAGCTGATGTATTGAGGGATTTTTCCCATTGCCCCTTTCTTTGAAAAGGGAAATGAGCTTTAAGGATTGCAGTAAAAAATATCTGTCCTGTCGGAGTTACCAATGAAATGGTATTTGTTCATAGATATGTATAGAAATGCATTAGTGGCTATTCAGGAAAAGTCACTGGAAGAAATTAATATTTACTACAAGCTTTATTACTTAGTTTTATTCATCTGTATTTGTAGTGATAGTTCCATTGTTTATAGATTTCAGCAAAGTAATGTAATAGTTTCCCAAACTAAGGTGGCACTGCTGCTGAGAGAACTGAAACAGACTTCTCTGATACCAAACATAAAATGATAAAAAGCCACTTTGGATAAGTAACTAAAGTTCCTTTGGAAACATGATTTATGTATTTTATGGGATTGAAAGAATTTTTTCTAAACATTATAGTGGGAATACCTCTACTGCCTGAGTTTTAAGCATCTTGTTTCCTTGCTGGAGGGGGAGGCTTCCAAGCACCACTTTCTTCATGCTCATGCATGTTTTTAGGAATAAGTGTTTATCAAATGAATATCACAAGTTTTTCTTCTCAGATACCTAGAGTTCTTCTCTTTAAAAAAGAGATTTTTCTCTGCATTCCCTCTTTTTCTCCCATGTTCAGCTAAAAGAAGTCTTGTGAAAATAAGAATTATCTTGCAAAAGTATTTTACATAAAATGCTATTATTCTTTGTGGTTATAAGTAAAATGAGGGAAGTAAAGCGTTCTGCTCCTGTGCAATGGACAGAAGCTGGGCAATTATTCTATTATCCATAGATTAAACTAAAAATTAAATTTACTAATCAACAAATGACTTTTTGTTGACCTGATTCTGCAATGTTGAAGGGAGATGCTATGTCTACACTACATTTTATTGGCACAGTAGGGATTCCCGCAGGCTTCCTTGTGGTGAGAAAGCCTAGAACTAAGAAGGGAATTTAAAGGTTATATAGCATCTCTTTATGGCGAGAAGGAGGTCAGGTCTAACTTTCAGTCGTTGCATGGGAAATCCGTTTCATGTTTTAGTTTAAATTTAAAAGCCTTACCTGTGTTGAGTGGCTTAAATGGTAGACTTGTCAGTCTTGCTTAAAATAGAGAGTATCCATTTACCATATACAGACATGCAACATGCATTTAGGCTTACTGTAATATTGGTGGTGTTATTTTCTGTCAGAAAATATTGTTGCTATTGTTGCATTAGACTAATGTTGCATGCGTTCATGAGGCATATTATAAATTCCATTTCAGAAAATGACAACTGATTTTGGTTAACTAGATTTTTTATCCTGAGTGCTCTTGGGAATTGATTTTATGTCTGCATACATGTTTATTTTAAGTCTTCTTATGTATTCCTTGAATTACAGTTTGAGGACTGGTTTTAATCAGTTACTTCTCTTACTTTGGGCAGAAGATTATACTTGCTGTGCATCAATGTATGCAATGCTACATTGAGTTGTATTTGTGAGAAGAAACTGATTTATAGTTTTCCGTTTTCTTTTGACTGTTGTTACATATACAGTTCTTTCATACTGTTCTGAGAAACTGCGGGAGAAATTTGGTGAGCAGCTAGAGGTTTTCACAAGCTAACTAAAATCCTGTACTGGAAATCTGTAGTCTCAAAAAGCGATCAAGCACTGTGTAGGGGGTATGCTAAAAGTTCCATCTTCTCTGTTGGTAGGAAAATGCATAATGCGTGTGTTTGGGATTACAAGTGATAATACTTCAGTATTTGTTACACAAATTGAAGTATAAATGGAGACTACTCCCTGTTGACTAGATGGGGAACACATTCTGTTCCAGTTAGTCACTCCAGACATACATAACAGATTCTGCAGCATTATCAGTGAGATGTTCTGTATCTTTATGGAACATGCAATAAAAGCCTCTCCTGTTTGTTTGGTAAAGAGTCACCGTTTCCTGGTACTGTTGTTGTTGTTGTTGTCAGAAAAGGATAAAAGTTACTATTTTGCCTTTCATATTGAATATTCCTTCTCTAGAGTGTTTAGTTCTACCCTGGCTGTAGCCCATTAGACTGTTTTCTTTTAAGCATATGGTTGACAATACATTCTTCATAGCATTAAAATGTGTTGCAATGTTAGCAGTTTGTGCCAATGGAAGAGCAACATTTGTAAGGAGACTTGTTTAGGTGGGTCATGTGTAGAGGACATAGGTCATGGACAGATGCTAACAAAGCAGATAAATGGAAAAATGGGATGGCGAATGAAATGAAGTGTAAAGTAATAACCCATGAGTGGAAAAATGTAAAATACTTACAGGATTTAAACTAGTATGAAAAGTGATTTGAGTGTTGTCATGGACAGTTTAATGAAACATCTCTATGCTTGTGGTCAAACAAGATGATGCAGTGTGTTATGGCTGAGATTGAAAATACAGAAAATAATATAATACTGTTATATTTATCCACAATACAGTTTCATTTAAAATACTACTTACAGGCCCAGTTACCCCGTTTTAGAGAATGTCTCTGTTGCAAGATTGGTAAAAAGTAACCAGTGTCCTAAAGACAATTCACATAAGGAACTGGGACTCTTTATCATTAAAAAAAGCAAACAAGTTAAAGCATTAATTCGAGATAGTAAGATATATTGAGAATTACTGCTCTAATCTCTTCTTAGAGAACAAGGGACTATTCAATAAAACTAAAACTAGGAAACTTTCAACACAATATGTGAATAAACTGGAATTAATTGTGTTGTGACTTCAGTAAAAAAGTAATTGAACAGTGAGGCTTGACAAAGACATTTATATAATACACAATTGCAGTATTAATGCTAGCAACAAAACTAAAATACCTTTTAATTTATCTTGTGACCTTAATGTCTAAAGTTGCACAGTAGTTGAAGGGATTTTTTTGTACCTACTGAGTTCCTGGCCCTCAGAAGAAACAAGATGTGAGAATAATTATTCAATTTGACCATTCCTGTCATTAAGCAGTGAATATTGCATATGCAGCTTTTTAGCTTTCAGGATATTTGGGAAGAAGTAGATTAAAGTGCTGCAAATCAGTAGATGTCTTTCGTGTCTCACCTCCGTCAATCTCCTCTTGTTTCTCAGTGTTGCTGCTTCGTGGTTTTGTGTGCATTCATCTCCTTCCTTCATCAGTTAGTGAGCGTAGATGGCACTCTTCCCCTTCTGGTTGATTGCTCTGAGTCTGGAATTAACGCACTGTCTGGAAGAATAAAATAAAACAGCGCTGGTGTTTGATCATAGGACTAGAAGCTGTCCCCCTTCCTTCCTCCCTCTCAAGGACACATACACAGCCATTCTTCAAGCAGATACCCACTAGTGGAACAGTAAACTGTTCTAGCTCCAAAGACAGCTTACTGTCTACGTTGAGGACTGCTGTTATTGTAGCATTTAAAGCTTTTATCTTCTGACTTGACTAGATTGAGAAAGGTGTTGTTTTTAACAATTGAAGCACTGCTACCTACTGTCACAGTAGTGTGAGCTATAGATGGATGATCTCTTAATAGCAAAATGTGGAATCACCTTACTTAAAAAGTGTGGCAATACTGAAAACCATCTTTGCAGACTGAGATGTGCCACCTGTGTTTGTGTGAGCTGTGTTCAAGGGAAGGGACAACTTGCTGATTTAAATGAAAGCCTGTATGGAATCATTATGGATGAGCATCTGCTCTGTAGAGTTTTGTACCTTTTCTGTAAGTAAATCAAAGTTGAAGTAGATGTTGATATGAGATTACTGTTTAGGATGCTGATGTGATGATAAATTAAAATGCTGACCACTGGTGTGATTTCACTGTCATATTTACAAGATTGTATATGTATGAAAGAATTCCACCTGAAAAATAGATGTTAAATGCATATTGAAATATTGTTATAGAAAATTACATGTAGATGTTTTAACTTTCTTCTAAATCATGTAGACTATTGTCTGTCTTTGCTTTTGTTTTCATAATAATTCAGGAGAGTCATTTTAATTATTGTAATACCGCTTTATAAATACATTGTTACATTTAAGAATCAGAAAATCAAAGTACTTTGTCAGTCAGTCCTGATGGCTTATGTTTAAGTATGTGGTGAAGCGAGCAACCGAATTGAGACCTCAGTCACTCTTTGGACTTACTTGAAATATTGGTCAACCATAGAAAACTGATTATTAAAGCATTACTTCTTTTAAATGCAAAATTCTCAGAAGTAAGGGTGATAAAAATGTGTTCATGCTAAATTGTTCATGCTAAACTGATGGAACATTTTCTTTTTTTTACATTTATTTGTAGAGAAAAAATGGGCTCAAATCTTATGATTGAAACTGCAAGAAATTCCAAATGCCCAAAGGTGAGTATGTTTTTCTAAGGTAAATACTAATTATGTTTCCACAAGTGCTGTGTAAGAGTTCTGAGTAAGAGTACTATCCCTAGAAGAATATTGGATAAACAGCATGAGCATTGGTATGCTCTCTAAGCTTTCATGTGAGATAATCCATGCTTTTACAGGATAAAAATTCATTAGCTTCTTAAATTTCTGCAGCAATTTCTTATATTTTTATTAATACTTGAGGTTAGAATGTGTTTCAGAGATGCTGAAAGGCTTATAAGCAGAGAAATAGTAGGTCAACTTTTTGAAGTTGTGTGTTTGTTTTTTTCATGTAAGAGAATTCTAGTATCCAGAAATCCTGTCATGTCAGCTGTGGTCTGTATTATTGTGTAGTGAGAGAACAGGGTTTATCCTGTCTGTCAGGGTTACCAGATTTTCTCCAGTCACATTCACCAGCCCCGAGATCTCTGTTCTTCCTGTATGATCTAAAGGGCACCAATTAATTGGAGGGTTGTTATATACAGCAGCAGCAGCACGGGAGTGAAAGATGAGAAAGCAAGGGTATTTTATTTTTGGTGAAGGATAGGGTGTGAAGAAAGAGAAATATAATAGCACATATTTCAGAACAATCTGTAATTAACAGGTGTTTTGGTGTCATAGCACTATATTCAATGCTTTACTGTTAAATGGAAGATATTCACATTTTTCTAAACATAGAAACATGTGCTTGACTGACTGCGTTCCTGGTCCATGTCTAAAACAAGGACATGAAAAGACCAGAGTGGTATGTTGCTTTCTGAGAGAGAAGCTGTCCTATGTTGACTTGAAAGTGATCTTTGAACCAGGATCTTTGGCTTCCTTCCATGTTCTTCAGTAATAAAATGTGAATATAAATAGAGTTGTAACTAGCTATTCCCTAGTAATTGCTTTGTAGTGCTGGCACTCTTCACAAGGCGCAGCAAAATCAAAATAAAACGTGCAGTTGTGTTCTCTGCTGTTGTTAAATTCATGGAGAGATGGATTTTTCCAGAAGGTGCTCAGCACTTTACAACTTAGACTGTTTCATGAAGTGGAAGTATTTCCAAAAATAAATTCAAGCATCGGCTTGATAAGCTTTCTGTTAAATTTTCCAAATTTTCTTTTCTCACTGCTTTTGGTAGTACTTGGGACCAAACCTTCCTTTTGACAAAACTAGGAAACTTTTCCAGTGTCAAATGATGGAGTACGAGTCCTGCATGTGTTTTGCTTCTGCATTGTCATACAGAAGTTATGCTTTTCTTGTTTTCTGTTTTATAAGGGTGGACTTGCTGTGAATGAAATGATTTAACTTGTGTACCTGAAAAATGGAAATGCATATAGTGAAATCACAGTGCCAGCTGTCAGTGCTGTTTAGTGATGTTTTCCAAAACCACTCTACCATGTGAAATGGTCAACAAAATAGAATTGAACACCAAGTTGTCTGTTAAAGTCTGTTCTGAAAAGTGAGGCCAGGCTGGGTGCATCATTGTTAAAAGCTCTAGCACATTCTCTCACTCACAACTTATCACTACTTTTGCTTTGTGTCGTTATATCTGTAAAATGTGATTTAGTTATTTGGGTTGTTTTGCAGTTACATGTTTTGTTTAATGGGGATGCCATTTTGGCTTTTCACAGATTTACATGTGTGACTCTCTTAAGGACTCTTCAGTGTCCTTGCAAAAAGCCTTGAAAGATATATGTTCAATTACTTTGTTTTGTTTTTTTTTCCTTTGAGAGAGATTCTTCCTGTGAACTCTTACCTCAGGTTGTAATATTAAGTAATCACTTTCTTGGAGAAAGAATTTGATTGATGTTTTCAACATTCGTATTTATTGGCATTGTTGCATTCCCGGTTACAAACTTTTGAGAATTAACTACTATTGATAAAGGCAGAACATTTTATTGTCATACAGATGATGCCAGCTTTTTGTTTAAAGCTTGATGGATAGATATCGGTAGAAACAGAATAGCCACTGAAAACAGTTAAAATGCTGTTTTTAATCTGAAATTCTTTAGGGAGTTTGGGGAAAAGGGTTAAGGTGTTTTATTTTTCCTTTCACTTTTTAAAATTGAATAGACATTATAAAAATGTAAATAAATAATGAACCAAGTAGGATTCCGGAGATGTATTTAATGTATAAATTGCAATTCATATTGTGGAAGGTTATTATTATTATTGCTATGATCACCATCATATGTAATTACTCTTGTTCCTCCTACTCACTAGGTAGCTGCAGTAAGCACCATTGTAAACAGAGGAACACCACTGAAAGCATTTGTTTTCAGAAACTACAATCACTTTCCTGGTGTTAAGTCTCATTACATGGGAGGCTGTCAGTACAAGCTGTGGCAGGCTATTAGAGCATCATCTGCCGCTCCGGGTTACTTTCAGGAGTATATTTTGGGCAACGATCTTCATCAGGTAAGCTGAAATCTTCTCTTTAATACATATTTCCCAATATTATACCTGAAAAAAAAGTTGAATTTCTGAATCGGAAATAAGCAAGTAGTAGCAGAAGGGAAATCTAGGATGAGTGGGAATAAAAAAGGAAATTTTTGGCTTGTATAGCCCTTCTAGAACTAGAAGGGGTACAGGCTTAAAAATCTTAGGCTTCTCAATTCAAACTTAAGCTCTTCTGCTGTTCCTTTCTTCTTTGCCTCGAAGGAAACCTTATATGAGTTCTAAATTGCTTCTGACTTCCTGCTTACAACTGGTATTTCATTGAGCGTTATTTCACTAAGCAGATGGTATGACTTAAAATCTCACAACACCGTAAGGTGTGAAAAAGTCAAGTTATGCATTTCAGTGTTCCTTTTATTAGTGCATAATTTCAGTTTACATTCTGCTTCTAATTCTTTCCATTGATAGCTTATTGAGCTCTACTGTGGTTCTGAGCTCAGAAAAAGAATAAGAGATGCCACAGCAGTAAGATTAAACTCAGAGGACAACTGCAAAAGAAATTCACTTGAGGGTAAAGCAGTGTCTCCTATCATATTCTTTTGTATTGTAACCTCTCTTGGGGACCCTAGTTAGTAAGGAGCAAGGCAAATTAATTTCAATAGTCTTTTAACCATTGTGCTCTTGTCCTCCAGTGCCCCTTTATTGTTTTGTAGTTCTCTTGAGTTTTCAAAGAATCCTTTTTACAGTACATATTAATTTAAAAATATTAGTATTTATTTTTTAAAAGATTGTGGCAGAAAGGACTACAGAGGGTGACTGAACCAAAGACCTTCAACCAAGATAGCATAAGATTCTATCACTTAAATTTAAAGGAATCATCTATTACATTTCCATCATATTAATTTATATGGTGGCATTAGCCTTAAGTACTAGAAAGCAATAATAGCATATTTTGAGTAATAAGGTGTACCTGGGTCACATACATAATTTCTCATGGTGTCCGGTAAAAGATGGTGTAATCTCATTAGCATTGTAATGTGCATAAGTAATACTAGAGTTTGAAGACTGACAGATAAATAAGGAGTACAAAGTAGTGAAGTAGTGAAAAAAATATTAGCTTAAGAGATAATAAACAGAAGCATTTATACAGAAAAACAGCCAGAATTTTATCTGAAAAAAACCACATCCTACTTCCATATTTTGAATTACCATTTATAAGGAGATAGAGTAGTGATATTTGGCTGTATAAAAGGTCTGTAGAAGTTGAGGGGTGAAGCGAAAGGGTTCCCATGGAGAGTAGGATAGTGCTACTACATCAGCCAGATTCTGAGAGTTCTTCCAATTTTATTTTGTTTCCCTTTTTTTTTTTGTTTAGGTCTTCCCCCCCACCACCACCCCTTCCCCTCCATCCCCAGCCTTCCCAATATGTTGTTACCCCCAGAACATTTTTATTGCATGTACCTGAAATAAGCAAATAAGTTTTGGCATTTTCTAAAGCTAAAAATGGAGTAACACAACAGATATTCCAAGAGTAAGCACTGCTTGAAATCCTGAAACGTGCTTGTCTTCCATCTGGCCAAGCAAAGCTGGAAAGGGAGCTGTTTTAGCCTTTGGAGCTGTTCCAAGCTGCTCCTTAACTGCTTGAATGGGTCAGTGTTAAGCTATGTGAAGCACTCTTCTTCCTCTTCTCACCTTTCCACCCACTCTTTCCTTGAATTGAGAGTACATCAAAGTCTGTCTGTGCTTCTGTGTGAAGAATAGCTACAATAAACAACATGATTTTTAGCTTAAGTGTAGTGCTTAGCCCATTATTTGTCTTAACATCATTTTTGAATTGTCAGACTTGTAAAACGCAGTATAAGGTGGGAATTCATTCCATCTATAGTCACATTTAAGTCCAGTTCACTGGAGCAGAGAATGTACGATTAGTGTTAGTAAGGATTAGATCCCATATTCTCAGACACACAGAGCTGGAATGAAGTCTAGTTCATTTTTCCTTTCTCCAGACTCTTTGGACAAAGCCTTCCATATGATCTTACCAACACTGTTTCACAAAAACACCATCCTTTTTCCATTTCATTTATTTTAATTACTAGAAAGCCAGGGCTTAGGATGTGGTTCACCTTTGTAAGCCGTAAAGAACTAAATATGTGTTCGGTATTACAACGGTTTATTATAGTATAACAAGATGCTAAATTTTCTGACTTAAACTTTCACATCATCTGGAAAATCTGACTTCTACCCAGGCATGGTATTTAAACATGTCTGAATTCTTTTAGAATCCAAAGGTCTTCCTCTTTCACATCCTTCATACTTTTTTTCCAGATTACACTTTTCTTACCACACATGTATTTACATAATTCCGTATTTTCTATGGGATGTCCTTGGTTTTTTATGGGCAGCCAGCTAGCAAGATGCTACATGGCAAATTCTACATAACTATCTCCATGCAGAATTCTGTCTCAGGTTCTACATCCACCACTGAACTCTCAAGATACCTTGAATTACCTTGTTTTAACCCTGGGGTAGGAGCCTTTGTGTATATAACAGACTGTTACCCTTCTGTTCTTGGGTTTAATGGTATCTCAGTGGAAAATGCAAGGTAATTAAGATTTTTATCTCTATTAAAGTATCCAAGATGAATTGAAAATAATATGGATGTGTAAATATGTTTTTATAAAAATAGAATCCTAAATGCAATCATATTCCTGTTTAAAATAGTTTTGTGATTAATTTTACAGTACCTTAATTACTCTTAGTCCTTAGCCATAGCTTATATCAGAAATATGAGATACTAGGTTTTTGTCAAGAGTATATTCTAAAAGAGCACTGCAGTTGTCATGTTAACTTCTTCGACCAGGTCATGTATGATATTAACATTTGTAGTTTATTTGGAAATCCTCATTCTTATCTGTCTTATCACTTTAAGCCTGTATATTATCTAACAGGTTGGGCTGCTTTTGAACTGCAGAAATAAATGAAGCGTAACATCGCTAGACATTCTCGGTAGTACCGTGATTTTTGTAAAGTGCATCAGCACAGTGTGTATTAATTGTAAATTATAATTTATGCCAAAGGTTTCAATATTGTAGTGCAGTGTCAGAAAGATTATGATCTTTTGAGGATTTTTTTTTAATGGATTGGAAATTTATATTTATTAATCAACATAATCTCTTCTCTGAACGCGAACCACGCTAGCTTCATATTAACTTAAGTCTGCTTCTGCAGTGTCAGTATTTCTAAATAATTTGAAGAACAGAGATGATCAAAATGTGAAAATTATTGTAAAATGTCTGTGAAAATTCAGAATAGTAAATATATTGGGGTTTCCTTCCTGGCTTTGAAGTTTGGGTCCCTAAAGGACCCTGTATGAAGACTGTGTTTTGTATTGGCTAATCAGTCAGTTATAAATTTAGATCTGAATGAAAAGCACTGTGGCAGTTGATCTGACTTAGGTCAAATATGTAAAAATATTTATTTTGATATTGGAAATTTAGTAGATTTCTTTTATGGTCAGCCTGCATATTTTGGTTCTATGTTACCTACCTTTTGTTGAAATTATAGTCCTTTTGCAAACTGTACGAAATAGTTGAATGAGAGTTACACGTAGAGATTTTATATACGATTCGTGCCTGAAATGAGCTGTAGCTGTTTACTTTAACTCTTACTATTCCATAATATATATCTATATATGCATGTGTGTTTGTAATCATATGCGTGTGCCCTTTCTTTGGGAACATTCCAGTCTGACTTCCTGTTCTAGTCACAGTAAATGTTTGAGGGGATTGTAAAGTGTATTAATTTATTAATAAGGTAATAAATTATTTTTACAGTTCTTCTGATGTAATCGTTAAGAAAGAGATTTCTAGGTCCCTGAACACTTATTCTTATTTGTGCTGCAGATAAGGTGATGCCAGGTTTGTTAAATTTCTACAAAAAGCAAGCAGTTCAAAACCAAATAGCAATATTTACATTCAGATCAATCGTGCCATGCTATCTGGTTCCACTCTGTCAAGTAGGAAAAAACAGTGCAGCTGTTGGTAGATGAGGGGAAGAGGATTAATATTCTTTGTGGTTCAAAAGAGGAACACATTAACATTGAAAGGGATTTAATCCCTGTAACATGCTTCTCCAAGAACTGTGCAACTCAAGAGAGACCAAGTCATGATGTTACAATGTAGAAGCTATATTGCCATGTATGTCAGCTTTTCTTATATTAAAATCTATTAATGAGGCACTGGGGGTCTCTTAACCTTTCCCCATCCTGTTAAAACCAGTGATTTTATTTCTATTTTTGCTACTTCCCACGGTGGAGTGTTGTTTCTTATATATATTCCTCTTATTTTTTCCTTTTCTTTGCTGTAGCGTACAAAGCATGAGGAGTACTCAGTAACTGTCACTTCAGTAGACAGTACAGTATGCTGAGGAAATTGCCAATTAATTAAAAAAGCAATTTAAGATTTAACAAAATCATTATGCACACTTCATCTACTAGGTTTTACAGTAAAAACTAAATTTTTCCCACAAGATTAATTAAAAGTGCAGCAGGGGTTATGTGTGTGTGTGTGTGGTGGTAGTGAGTTTAACAAAGCCACGATTTTTTTTCTCAAAATAAAATATGATGAATTTAATGCAGGGGGCTTGATAACCTTTTTCCTGGTAGCTTCCCATAATTTCATTTCTGTATTGCAATTCCATTTATTAAAATGCTGGTGTTCAAATAATCTCTTTTTTTTTTTTTTGAGCAAAATCAGACACTAAAGCCATTCAATTGGCAACTAATCTCTTAGTGGAGTTTTAATAACGCGAGTAACGCGATGTGCGGTGAGAATACAACCTAGAAATAGAAAACATGTATAGCACAATAATATGATGTAACTAAAATTTCAAGTTTCACTTTCATTCAAGAAAAATAATACGCAGGTTCTTTATATTTTTCAATCTCTTACCTTTCTTTTATTAGGCAGTAAATCTGGAAAGCCATTTCATCTTTGTAGCTTATTACAGGAGAGGCCTTCAAAAGTGAGTCGCTTAGTGAATCCTGCCCTAATTGGTTTTACACGGTAGCTTTTAAAATTAGATTCAAGGGTGCTTCCCAGGCTCTAAGAAGACATAGAATATAGGTCACATTGAAGTTCTTTTCATTCTTAGGATATGCCACGGTGATCAGTATGCGCCAGAGCTTATACAGCCTGTGCTTTAATAGGTGTATCTTGTTCTCACAATGATAGAAGGAAATATTTCTTTGTTTCTCTGTCTACTTGTTGCCATACACATTTTCCTACAGCCTTGGAGGCAATGTCACATGCTGTTTAAGGAAGAGGGGCTTTCCTTGAACGTGTTAGCTATATGAGTGTGTGCATTTCTTTTTTATGGATTGTAGAGGTTTGGTTGGCAGCTCTTAGGGTGGACACATGTGACCAAATTTACCAGTTGGTGAAATTGCTGTGGTTACTGCACCAGTAGTGTTCTGCAGAGTAGACTGCGGGCAAGATTCCCCACCAGGACTTGCTAAATGAGGTGTTATTGGAAGATTTGTTTAATGATATTAAATTGAAAGTATATTTTATTTAGGCATTTATCTTGGATGCATTATAATTTTTATCTCCAATGATTCAGTGATGCTTTGCTAACTGTAATTTTCAGAGTGCTTATTTATAAAAAGCAGCCCTCACTCCCAAATGGGCTGTATTACATTTAACTGACTTTTTGCTTAGACTTCTGAGTCCATGTATCTTTAGTCACACTGTTTACTAGCTAATATTTGCTATAAAATAAATCATCTAAAATCAGAGCAGGCTTATATAGTGAATGATTTGGAAATTAATCAATTCAGTAATCTCTGTACAGACAATCTAGGTTGCTGCTCTCAAGTTCTAATGTTGCCAGACACTGTTTCTTAGACCAAAAAGAACAATTTACTGTCAACTTTTGGTAGCTTTTAATTTTTATTTTCCCAGTTTATATATATGTCTAATACTGTCTTGAACGGGGCTGTCTTTCCATGCAAAATAGCCTTGTGATGTTTATTGGAAATAAAAGCTTGAGAATATAGCAGGACTATTGATAGACTGTTACCTCTTCCCTTAGGGAAAGTTTATATATGATATCTAGTGATCTGGTGCTTAGTCTGAGCAGTCACTTCACGTTTTGTCAGCTACTCAGCTACTACCCAGCCTCTGATTCGCCTTCTGTACTGTCCTTTGGGAAACTGCCCTCTTCTTGTTGTTGTTACAGGTTTTAGTACTGTGATAGCAATAATTTTCACTACATATGCAAAATGTGCATTAAGTCAATTAGTTCAATACCCAGTGTATTCCCATTAGTCAACTCAGGCACAATGTTTAAGCCCTATTTCCTGTGCTGAGCTTCTCTTCCTATATGAGGATTAATCTATAGTGTTAATTTGCAAGTTCCAAATCAGTTGGCAATCTCTTCAAAGCTTCTCTACCTTGCAGTACTTCTTTTACTGGGGGTATACTTACACTTCTGTTTTTAGTAGCCAGATATATTTCAGGGGTTTGGCCACAGAATTTAGAATTATTTCAACTGGCATTTCCTTAGGAAGAAACAATAAGGGAGTATAGAATGAAACAGTTTCCCTCAGGTCAAATTCGGTCCTCTGTCATGGTTGCCAACTGCATCACAGACTATAGTTCATAAACATGTAAAGCTGTCTTGGCTGCTGCTACTCTTGTGCAAGGTTATTTCAAGAAGATATTTCTTCATTTTTCTCATAGCTAGAAAGCTTCTTAAGTCTATTCGGAGCTAGTGGATACACATTGCCCTTGTGCCAGTACTGTTCTCTAGTTTAACTAACTTATCTTCTTGTAGTATTTATCCTTCTGATAAGGATAAAGATACAGAAAGCACTCATAGCCTTTTTTTATGTTGTTAGTCTAAATATGCCAGTCTGTCTCAGTCTTGCAAAATAGGCTCTGTGTTCTCTTCATCAGCCTAATGGTCCTTCATCGCACCTGCTGCACTTTGAGTAATCTTCCATGAAACTGGACTATTCAGTGTGTTTTGGCATGACCCAAGACATACTGTGCAAAGCTGAATGATATTTCAAATTCAACATTACCATTTCTAATTTAGAGGAGTCAATTTAGTCAGACTAGAACACTGCACTCTAGATGTGTTCCCTATTTCAGAGGAAGATACAACTTAGAGTTACAGTTGTCTTTTCAACAGCTACTTCATATATAGGTGGTCAAATCATTCTGTGATGGTGCTCTACTCAGATCTTTTTTCATGGTTGGTCTGATTCCAACTTCATTCCGAAGAGCATAGCTTTGTGTTTGTGAGCATTTTGCTTGGTTACACGTGTCATCTCCTTTGGGTTTTTTTAGACCTTAGACTCATTCTGTATTTACAGTAAAGCCTTTGTATTTGCAGAGCCTCTAACTTCACAGTAGCAGATTTCATTAACAGTTGCATGCTTTTGAGAAAATAAAGAGAGTGAACCCCAAACCAACCATTGACTAACTCTGATGGAAAACAGTCCCAGCCAAAGAGTACTCCATTCGATACAGACTGTTGTCTCATCTGATCACGCAGTTCTTTCTCTCCCTTTCATCTCTCTCAGTGGTCTGGTCTGTAAGCTGCTTTGTAAATCCAGATTTTCTTCATGTAAAAATTTCTGTTTCAATTTTTATTTGCCTTTGATAAACCCTTCTTGTATCTTGCATTCTAGGTATGTTTTTCTTAATTTAGAGTACACATAAAAGTGCAGAACTCTTCCCTTCAGTTCTTACTCCCCCTTCCCCTGCCCCCACTATGGATACAAATACTAGGTAGTTCATACCCAAATCCATGGTCAGCTCTCACAAGGATATGGATATCTCTGTATCTGGGATTTTGTGATCACTCTTGGAGGTTTTATAGTAATGTGATTCTTTTGTGTAACTACTAGAGCTTTTTCCTTAGTCTGATACATCCTGTTGTAGCAAGTAAGAGTTTTTACCGGCTTCCAAAGTTAAATGTCAGAAAGTTCAAACCTTCTAGACTTGAGTCCTCTAGCGTTATCTAAATCCATAAGGATTTTCTTCAGACCCATGGGTTTTGTTTTTTTCCTTGGTTTTCTTTGTTAGGGACTTTTTTTTCATTTTCTTTCCGGAGGTGGGGGTGTATGTGC
The DNA here is from genome assembly GCA_013400375.1 of Thinocorus orbignyianus. Classification (NCBI taxonomy): domain Eukaryota; kingdom Metazoa; phylum Chordata; class Aves; order Ciconiiformes; family Thinocoridae; genus Thinocorus; species Thinocorus orbignyianus. The sequence goes on from VXBW01002226.1 coordinate 1,061,620, forward strand.
ATGTGTACTCTTGAACTATGTGCTTCTACAAACGTCACAGGGAGAACCCAAGCTCTGGCCTGTGTTTGGGGCCAGTGTAGATTCAACCTCGGGGCAGCTTTTTCTCTTAGGTTGTACTATGATCCTCACTTGTAATATTACAGAAATTAATCGTAAGGGAACTACAGTTAAAATACTATTTTTGTGATTTGCCCTGTTGTTCATTGCAGAATTCATGTAATTAAATCTGCAGCGCACAGCTTGTGCTTTTAATGGCAATGTATTTTATTGCCCAGTAATTCTTTCTTTCAGGAGGTCTGCCAATATTTAGCAAATCTTCATCAGTGCAGTGTAAGGGTATATTTTCCATATCTGACATAAAAACATGAATTCAGTAATGTCTTCAGAACAGCTGGTCATTTTCTGTGAATTGATGACTAGCTGGGGTGAGTTAATAATAGTCACCTAGCAGTCTACCTCAGCCAGCCACTCATTCTAAAGAAGCATCAAGAGCAAACATGGCCAGTGGAGGGTAAAATACTGTGAAATGTATTATTAAATGCTTAGCTTGTAATGGCAGTAGTATTGATAGCTCTCAGAAGCATTTAGCATAACATTTCTGTATATGCAAACTGAGTATTATGAAGTTTCTAATATTTAGGGAAAAAAAATGATAAATACTGCGTGGGAGAACAGTTGTATGGAAAAGAAGCTTTTCAGTAACCTTTCATACTTTGTTAGATTTTATTTTTTTTTACTTTGTATGATGTGATCTCAGTACAAAGTGTTCTCTTTGCAACTAGTGTAGTAGAAGCATAAATCTAGCTAATGTACCTTATGATTTTTTTTAAACTGTCAAAGACAGCAGTAACAGAAACTGTAATTTAGCGTAATTCAGTAATATAAACACAGATGCATTTAATTTTCATTTTCTATACAAACCTTTTTCTGAATATTTTTTCTGTTAACCAGTTTAAGGGAAATCACTTTTTCAGTGCACGCTTCAGCAGTTACTTGTCACATTTCAAGAGTGTTTGTTTTTCTAGTGTCCGAAGAGAATGGAAATTTTGAGATAGCTTTAGGAAATGATGAGCACAATATGTTTATTTCGGGAATTTAAATAAGTGTTTCTGCTTCTTCTTAAGCAACGGAATCAGTTCATTCTGAAATTGTTAGAAATATAGGAGGATTTCATTAGTATTTGGCAGCAGTTAAGGCCTCTGGCAGCATAGTGCAGAATACATCATTATAAATTGTCTGTAGTTGACCCAGTAGCATCCCTGTTAGCGTGATAATGAAGCAGGGGTATATTTTCATAAATAAATTGCATGAAATATGTGTACAAAGAGATTAACAGTAGATCATTGTATGTTTTATAGAAAATTATCTAATTTAATAAAATATCTTTTCTCACACATCCCTCATGGAGTAAATTGGAGTCAGACCCACCATTAGAATGAACCTAAGCCAAATTGTTCTAGTGCTCTGTACATTATAGAGATTTCTTGGAAGTGCTGTTACCACCACACATTCCTGTCACCAAGATAAGGAGGGAACAATTCTATTTATGCACTGTTTCATATTTATAAAACATTGTCTATTTTCTGGGGTCAAAATAGTTTGTGCAGGGACATAAAGATTTCCTGTACTTGCTGGGAGCTTCTCTTCAACAGTTTCATCCTTGCTAGTGCTGTGGCCAGACAGAGTGCTCACAAGAGGAAAGCCATAATTAATGTAACAGGTCAAACATTTCTGAGGACATTTTGCTGCTACATATGCAAATGTATCAAGCTGGTTTTAGAGAATGATTCAGCACGGCAAACCTATTTTACTTGCAGAACCTAGAGTAAATGTTTTTGGAGTAGTCGTTTTTTCTAAGAAGTAACCCCTTGTAAAAGTGCAGCAACTCTTCGAACTCCTCATTTGAAGCAATAAGCTCTACCCTTAATCTGCATGTTTATTATCTGTTTGTTGACTTCGAACATAGAATTTGAAAATTGTCAAAAGTCCATTCAGAATCTTAGCCTGTCTTGTCCTACCCGATGATAGCTTTGTACTGACTCTGTCTCCACTTTTTCACAAAGACAACGAAAGTAAACAGCGGAGCAAGTCTTTAAAAGTGAACTAAAATGCAAGGCATGTCTGCACAGGCAGTGAGGTGAAATGGTTACTATGGAGCCAGCAAACTCAGCTTTCAGACGTCAGACTTGGCTTTCTTGAGTTATATATTCTTCATCCAGTGCTAGATCATTTTCTTCACAAAGCTTAGCATCATTTAAATGAAAAAGCATACAGGATATTACGCAGAACAGTTACAGGGCACAGCTTGAGTCTGACAGAACTAGGAAATGCAGTGATAGGCTGGGAATTCACAGAGTATTCTGAACTTGTCAGAAGCAGCTGCCCATGGTGCAGTATTGTTCAGACTGATTTATATATTTTTTTTTCAACATCTTCATTTTAAATAATTGTTTCTAAGGTTTTGGCTTAAGTATGAGTGGTGACTTTATGCACATTCACCAGAATTATTTAAAGGGGACAAGATTTTTCAGAAGGTTCTGTGCTACCTGGCTCCTTGAGACTTCCTCATGTGTTTTCCTGCTGATTGTAGAATTTGCTCCTGTCTTATTTCGTAATGTTTAACTAGGCCTTTCTTTAGGCCTTTCCCTAGAATTGGGAAAGCAGGATATCTTCACCACAGAGTTTTCGTTGGAGCATATGCCTACAAAGAGTGCATTTTTCCTGCTTTAAATAATTTAAATATTTATCTCATAGTCAAATCACAAGGGAGCTTTCCCTGGCTACTTTGCGACTATCAGGAAGCTTAGAGGAAATGCTACAGCTTTAGCCTTCTGTCTAACAGGCAGTAAGCCCTAAAAATACAGTTACAGTTGTGTGGTGAATTTTTTGGAAAAATCTGTATGAAAAAAAAACACAAAACAAACAAACAAACAAAAAATTTCATTGAGTTCACTTGGGAATTAACTGATAAAATATTATACAAAACATAATAATTGAATGTTTACCACTTTGAAAGCCTTTGGCAAAAAACTGAGAGTAATGTCCCAGTTTCTGAGTTCACTGCTTTGCTGTCACTAACAAGCTTATATGTATTTTATATGTGTTTATGTGTATTAAACTCCATTTTGAGATTAATTTATTGAATCATTTCCACTATTTTTATTAGAAATGTTTTAAAAAGCTGCCTTCCCTGCTGTTTACCTGCATGATGTGAGGAGAGTTATAAACCCTTTTTGAGCACTCACTTGCGTTAACTTACAATAACGTATGGCACTTTGTGTTCAGTGTGCTGCCAGCAAATTAAGTTGACTCGAGTGTGGAGGGTTTTGCAAAGATCAGAATATGAAGGCTACAGCAGCACAGAAGAATGGAAAAGGGGAGGGGTGATTCAGGTATGTTTGAGAACATTTGAAATTGAATGGACTCATAAAATGAGTGACTTCCTTCTGAAAATAGACACAAACAAGAATTCAGATTTTGGCCATAGATTTGGCTTCTGAGTCCCCATAGGTGGGATAATATTTGCCTTGTTTATTTCCAACTTAACTCCATGAAACTTTAAAGTGGCAAGAGAGTTTGTACAAACTTTGGAATTGTATTTCAACATCTTGAGGACAAGCATGAAGAAGGATGTCATGGGTTCTTTTACTTTTTTAAAAATTTAGATCTGGCTTTCATCTGTCTATTACTATTTTAATAAGTTTCTCAGGAAGGGCTTTTTGTCCAGTTTTATGAAGCTAGAGAAATTATTCAGAATCAGAAGGGTTGATTTCTGTTTTCTAATCTTAGAACTGGAAAATTCTTTGTTGTTTACAGTTTTCTTAGAATTCACATCCATGTGAAGTCATTGCAAATAACTTTAAAACTTGTGAAAATTTTTTTCCACGAGAATTTCAGCCTTTAATTTAATTAGCTATAAGGTTTCTAGAGCTGCAGAATTAAATATATTATTCCAGTATTTCCTTCACTGAGTCCTTAATAGTCTGATTGAACTAATAACATCACTTACTGCTGCAGTAGTTTATCAGTGTAAGCAAAAGAGCAATATGATTAACATCTTTGTTTAACAGAGTAAGCTGATTTGAAGCGTAATATTGATTGGTGTGCAATTATTATCAACCATCGTCTGGAGGGGAAGAAAATAGGCAGTTGGCTTCCTTATTTGCAACAGTGAAATGTAGCTCTGTAAATGCTAGAAGTTATGTGGAAGGCGTCTAAATTGAAAATGATTAGGAATGGATATTTACTGTCAGTTCAATAAACCTAAATTGGAGAATGTTTAAATCTGGAAGCCATCGCACAGAGTTGTTGGTGTCATCACAATAGACATTTGGTGTATGTAGGGATGAGTTCGGTACCTTTCTTTGGTCTTTTATTTGTCGATTACAAAAACATTTTACTATTCTAGTATTATATACCCCCAAACTTCTGATAAAACTAATTTTCCCATGGTGCAGCAATCATATTTAATTAAATTATATTGACAAAATCAGTGGCAATTATTTGGTAAGCCTGTTTTTAATCTAGGATTTAAAGAAAAAAGCACTACAAAGATAACTGTTTAGATTTTAGCTTAAGATTAATGGGGAATTTTATCAAGGACAAAAACATCCTTGTGCTTAGTTTTCTTTGTAGAAGTTAATTTAACCATAAGCGAAGGATAATGGGCACTGAAGAGCCCATTCATTTGAGCAGTGTTTTGAGCAAAGCGGGCAGTATCCGGAAGTTCAAAGAGCTTTTTGTAGGTTGAAATGAAAGCTTAATCTAAAAAAATAAAAACAACCTCAATAAAAGTCAGCTCAGTAATCCTGTTTTTACTTATTTATCTGGCGCAGCTGTAGTTTAAAATGAGTGTCTGTAAAATGTTTATCAACTCCGAAACATTTTCGTTATTCTAAGCTATTCCTGAGTAAAGTTGCCTTTTTTCATTGTTTGTGTAATGTGATGGTCAGGTATTGGCGTACAGGGAGTTCAGGGAGCTTTGGGGTATAAGGACCTTTTGCATAATGCTTATTGTGGTCAATACTCTTTTGTATTTTACATGGAGTTTGTTGTGTATTTTGGGTGGCTATGAAGATCTTCATCTTTGATACTGATAGTGTTTTCAGCTTAAGCTTTGCCTTTGTAACGGCTTTTTTAAGACATTCACAATACACTGTGTCCTATTGAATTCAAAGGCCAAAGTAATCCATTTCTTAATCGCAGTGATGAACATTTTACTTCCAAGAAGGGCTGAACATACTTTTTGAGATTTGCTGGATCAAAATCTTTTTGTCTGAATCCTTCTCAGACTTACTGTCAGTCATGCTGATTCTTGCTAGTCCTGAAGTATTTTATCCCAGCCTAATTACCAATGATTTTGACCTGTTGCTACCAAGAGATGTGTCTCCTCACTTCCAGACTTCTATGAGTAACCTTTGTTCCTGTTAGTCTTGGGCTGAACTTTGATCTTCAGAAAACTTAAAGTCACCTCATGTTCCCAGGGCCTAGTCCTCGGGGGCAACCTGAATCACCCCGATGCCTGATGAAAGTACAACACAGAGGAGCTCAAGCGATCTAGGAGATTTCTTGAATGCATTGATGATTGCTTCCGGGCACAGATGGTGGAGGAGCCAACAATGAAAGGTGCTTTGCTGTACCTCATGCTTAGGAATAATAAAGAACTGGTCATGGACATGATAGTTAAAGCCTTGGCTACAGTGACCATGAGATGATGGAGATCAAGATCCTAAGAGGAGGGAGCTGGAAAACATCAGGCCCACAGTCCTGGATTTCATGAGAGCAGACTTCATCCTCTTTAGAGGTCAGCTTGGAAGAATCCCATGGGCTATGGCTTTGAAGAGAGGAGGGGTCCAGGAGAGCTGACTGATGCTCAATGATCACTTCTTCCAAGATCAAGAAAGGACCATCCCAACAAGTAGGAAATAAAGCAAAGGTGGCAGGCATGGATGATCAAGAAGGTCCTAACAAGACAAGATGAAGTATGAATTAGGTTAAGTAGGCAGTGATGTAGATGGCAAACCAGCTGAATGACCAGGCCCAGAGGGCAGGAATCAGTGTCACGGTGTCCAGTTGGAAGCAAGTCACTAGAGGTGTACACCAGTGATTAGTTCTGGGGCCAATACTGTTTAAAATCTTCCTTAATGACCTAAATGATGGGACAGAGAGCACCTGCAGGAAGTTCACAGATGGCACACAGATGGGAGGAATGGCTGGTACACCAGATGGTTGGGCCACCACTTAGAGGGACCTCAACAGGCTGGGCAATTCTCATTAAGTTCAACGAGGGGAAGGGCAGTCATGCGTCTGGAGAGGGATAACCCATGCACCCAGCCATGCTGGGAACTGACTGGTTGTAGAGCAACTTGGCAGAGAGGGACCTCAAAGTCCTGGTGGACAAGCTTGAACGTGAGCCAGCAATGCTCCCTTGTGGCGAAAACAGCCAACAGCATCTTGGGCTGCATCAAGAGCGGTGTTGTCAGCAGGACCTTTCTCTCTGCACCGTTGAGGCTGCATCTGAGATACTGTGTCCAGTTCCCTGGTACAAGAGAGGCATGAGCATGCTGGAGTGAGTCCAGTGCAGGTCCACAACGGTGATTTAGGGACTGGCGCATTTCTTAGATGAGGAGAGACTGAGGGCACTGGGACTGTTCAGCCCAGAGAGGAGGAGGCTCGGGGGTGATCTTACCAATGTGTACAAATAAAGGATGGGAGGGAATGAAGATGAAGGAACAGTTAAGTACTCTTCCCAGTGATACCCACTGGAAGGACAAAAGACAACGGGTACATGAAATTCCATCTGAACACAAGAGAAGTTGTCACTGTGACGGTGATCAAATTTTGGAACAGGTTGCCCAGCGAGATTTTGTTGTCTCCATCTCTGGCGATACTCTAAAGCCCATCTGGACATGGCCCTGGGCAACGTGCACTGGGTGCCTATGCTTCAGCAAGGGGGGTTGGACCAGAAAACTCAATCGGTTCCTTCCAACCCAAATGATTCTGTGATTCTCCAACTCTTGCTCCAGTCTGTAGCAGCCTCGGTAATGACTGTGCTTGTAAAGTAGCTTTGGCCAAGTTTAGCTATTGTGATTTTTTTTTTTTACTTGCTTACTTATTTTCAAATCTACATGTAATGATTTGGATTTAGTTACAGAATGTATTCTCGTAATACCAGTAATAAACATTTTAGGATGCAAACTTCATGATTTGTTTAAAGTTATCAATATGTGTGTGTCTCTTACCTAAAAGATCTTCAGAAGATGAAGTCAGAGATGCTTCAGATATTTGAGAAAATGCTGTTGTTTCAGCCTGCCCCTTCTACATATAACATGCAACATTTGTACTTGTTTTTCATTACAGGATGGAGGGCTGCTTCTCAATAACCCTTCTGCGCTGGCAGTTCATGAGTGCAAGTGTCTCTGGCCCAGTGTTCCCTTGCAGTGTCTGGTGTCACTGGGCACCGGCCGATACGAAAGCGAGGGAAAGACCAACGTCACTTACACCAGTTTGAAAGCCAAACTCACAAATGTAATCAGCAGTGCAACCGACACAGAAGGTTGGTGTCTTAAGATGCAATTGTGTTGTGACTGTTGGTTTGATGTTTCTTAGAATCATAGTTTCGATTCCGAGAGCAATCTGCAACCTTTTGTCTTTCCCCTTCTCCTCTCTGCCTGCCCCATTGAAACTGCTTGGTCTCTCCATAACTCGTTATGTACAGTTGGTGTTTTAGTACCAGTATTACAGGTCTTCTAAGATGATGTGAATGTTTCTTAACCTTATCTCTGAGCCTTCATCTTCACTATGTTGTTGCTAAGTTCTTGTAGTTTATGAGTTCTCAAGTGTTAATTTAAGGTTGATAACATAAGTATGCTAGAGAGAAAAGATACCTTAAAAATCAGAATGGCAGTGATAATCCAAAAGGTGTACAAAACAGTATGGTTTTACTTGTGCTTCTGAATAAAGGCGTACTTGGGAATTCAGTTCAATAGAAAAATTGTATTTTATTATTTGATTTGGGTTTTTTTCATAAACACACAAGCATAAAAGTTAATATAGAATCATAGAATGGTTAGAGTTGGAAGGGACCTTAAAGATCCCCAAGTTCCAACCCCGCTGCCATGGGCAGGGACACCTCCCACTGGATCAGGTTGCTCAAAGCCCCATCCAGCCTGGCCTTGAGCACTTCTAGGGATGGGGCATCCACAACTTCTCTGGGTGATACAATATGGAACATTGATTGGTTTTCAACAGCTTTAGGAAAAAGTATTTTAGTCCTTTTCTATATGTTTTTAACATGTGCTTTTTGAAGGACTTGACTGTATCTGTCACTGGTCAGGACTTCCATAGCTGTCAGGAGGAGCCAAGCATGTGTTCTCCCAAATAAACCCTGTTCCTAGGATGGGGGTGCACTGGAGCTCTACCCCTAACAGTTTGTCTGGTTTGTTTCTATAAACAGGAAATACTGATATGCAGATGTTTGGGGTTTTTTCCTCTTATAAAGGGAACAGCCACTGTAAAAAGCTGGGGGTCAAGAATACTGTTACGGTCTAGATCCCTTGCTGCATGATCTCTGTCAACTAGTATTAGTAAGAAAAAGCCAGATTTTGGGCCACCTTTGTTTTTTGCACAATCATGGGAAGGAGAAACATTCTATCAAGGGGAAGAGAAAGTTTCATTGCAGCAGAAAAATCAGGCAAGAAATTTGACTGGGGAAAAGGAGGAATTTTAGTGTGGAGACCAAAGGAGAGGAAATGGAAAGAGCGGAGAGTAGATTGGAGCAAATGGGAAGTTATATTCAGAGGGAGAAACAGGAGAATATTAAATAGGGCAAGAAGGACAGGGATGTGGTGAGACAAGAACAGAGGCAGCAGAGGAGTTTACAGGAAGAGGGACCGAGCAGAGAGGGTTTCAGGTTAACACGAATCTTCTGCTGTGGTCTTACCCGTGATGGTTTTTTCACTGCAAAATTTTTATATAACAGTAAAAGAACAAGGAAGCATGGTAAGACTGCAAAGAAAATGGAAATGAAAGAGAATGAAAAGTGAAAGAAGTAATGGAAATGGCATTTTAAGGGAGCCAACAAATAGAAAAGAAATCTAAAAGAATAGAGAAAATGGTTTATAGAAGAGAGGAAAAGAGAGAGAGGAACCTAAAATACAGTCCATGGCCAGTTTGTTACTGTACTAGTTAAATGAACTGTTAAAATTTAACATGAACGTTTTAAATTAAATGATTGTTAAATTGAAACCGAAAATGTGTAGTAATGCATACAGAATGAATGAGTTGCACACAAAAGAAAGCTTTAAACCTACGTCTCTCTTACTGAAGGCCTTGAGATTAGACAAGAATATATAGCTGTTGGTTTCATAAAGCCTACTTCCATTAGGACTGAGTGTAACAAATCATGGATATCTGGAGCTGGGGGCATGTACAGTACATCCGGCTCTTCAGAACACACACATTTGCAAAGAAATGGTGTGTACATGCCGTTAGCTGTCAAACCTTCTTAGTTGTCTCACCAGCAAAGTTGCTTTAGAATAAAATATGAAGTTTTTCCCCAGTAAACAGAGCTACAGGGTCATTTGCAAACCTTCTGATGAGAAAGGGCTTTTGGTAAGGCAACAGTGGAGAAACATCTGCTCAGCGAAGCTGCACACACTCACACCCACTGTGTCGTTCCAGAGCACTGTTCAGAGACAGAGGACTGTTGGTCTCAGGGAGATGTAACTGTTTCTTCCGTTTGTTTCCAATGCAGAAGTTCACACCATGCTGGACGCGCTCTTACCTCCAGATACGTACTTCAGATTTAACCCTCTCATGAACGAAGACATACCTCTGGATGAAAGTCGTAAAGAGAAACTCAATCAGCTGCAGACAGATGGAATTCGTTACTTGGAACGAAATGAAGAAAAACTGAGAAAAGCTGCCAAAATATTAACACAAGAAAAAACAACTTTGCAGAGACTTCAGGACTGGATGAGGTTAAAGGCAGATATGTATGAAGGCCTTCCATTTCTTTCCAAGTTGTGAATATGTAATGCATGAAAGATCATAAATATAAACCTTGTACCAGAAAATCCAGTCAGTACTGTACAGCAGGAGTGGTTTTTGGGAGTAAGTGGCACCTTTGCAAAGCTGCCAGAGTTCTGAGGAGGCAGGTCAGGCTGTTCTGTGCACACTTACTTGATACAAGGTTTTATGGTGTTTCTTATTTTTTGAACTTTATGGATCTTCCTGTTGCTCTACTTTGTTAAAGTCAGTAAAACTGAAAATTATGAAAAAAATTGTGCTACACATTCTTGGATGTATGTATCATAATTGTGGTGGCAGTAAAACTTTATTTATCAACTACCAGACTTACTAAAAGTTAACAAAAAATAAAATCCTCATTGACTGTAATGTAGGCAGTAGACCTGGTAGGCTCCTCCACAGCCAGTGAATCCAATAGAAATCCCATGTTCTTACAGAAATGTTGCCTGTGTTAATTGCACTTTTACATCTGAAAGATAACATTTAAATTCTTTTTTTATTTTTGCTGGGTTTTGTACATAGCAGTATTAAGATGTTTGGATGACTACAAATGGCGTATTAAATTATCAAAATTAACTGCTTTTTAGGACTTGTTGCTTATTGTTTTCACAGGGATAATGTTCGTGTTTGAACAACGTTTCATTGCTTGAAAATAATAACATACCCCAAAACTTTGCTTTAGCAGCTGTTCCTGTCAAAGGTTAAAGAAAATAAAATATTGAAATAGTTCACTTGCTCAGTGAATTAAGAGCTTACTATAGAAGCTTCAGGTTTGGGTGCCAAACTTCAGGTGTTTCTAGTCAAGACAAAATTAGCAGTCAATACGTGCAATAATTTATTATGCATTTCCTTTTGTCTTTTAACTTCCATATACACATCCTCTGGAAATTACTTTAGAGTTGTCAAGTTACATTTAGACCTTACTACGGATCTTACTTCTCCATCCTTCGCACCTTTCTGCCCACGTTGAGAAGGGTGGTGCCGTAACCTGGGACGATGCAGCACATCCATGAAACAGCATTTTCAACAGCAGGAAGGCACACGTCAGTTCTTCAGAACAGTGTGACTGCAGCAATATTTGAGTTAGAGGCAGTTGCTCTGTCACATCGGGCATGTACACGTTAATAAGGTTGCTTGGCAGGTTTCTTGGTGAGTTTTTACCTCTCAGACTGCTACAGTACATATCTACTAGATAAAGTGTATGTTTTATGCAGTAGATAAAATGTCCAATTTTGCCAAAAAACAGTTCATTTGTCACTCTGCCTTTCAGGACTGATCACCTGTCATTGCATTATCTACTAAAAATAACATTTACTTTGATAGTCACCGTCTGCACTTGTCATCTTGAGACACCGGGAGTGTTATTAGGCTGCCGTCAGGAAAGGAACTTTGAGGAAGGCAGCCGAGATCCTGCATTGTCTCAGCAGTGGCTGCGTAGTGTTCAGTGCCTCAGCAAGAAAACATTTGATTTGGGCTGTTCTTTTTTTATCTGATGTATTTTTGCCTGTGCCATTTTACTTGGATATCCAGACTTTTCTGGTGGTCCCTCAGTTCTCTGGCTTGTTTTTGCCAGTGAAGCTCATGGGCATCATTGCTGTACAGAAGCTGTAGCCTTCATGTTTTTTAAATTGTTGCCAATGCAAACAAATTCATGGTGCATAAGGAAGGGAAGAAATATTAAAAAGGGAAGTTTTATGGTCTTAGTGCAACTGCACTTGATACAACTTAGAATTATAGAATGGCTACAGTTGGAAGGGACCTTAAAGATCATCCAGTTCCAACCCCCCTGCCACGGACAGGGACACCTCCCAACAGAGCAGGTTGCTCAAAGCCCCATCCAGCCTGGCCTTGAACACTTCCAGGGATAGGGCATCCACGACTTCTCTGAGCAACCTGTTCCAGTGCCTCACCACCCTCACAGGAAAGAATTTCTTCCTAATATCTAATCTCTATCTCCCCTCTTCTGATTTAAAACCATTACCCCTTGTCCTATCACTAGACTTCCTGACCAAGAGTCCCTCCCCAGCTCTCCTGTAGCTCCCTTCAGACACTGAAAGGCTGCTATCAGGTCTCCCCGGAGCCTTCTCCTCCCCAGGCTGAACAGCCCCAGCTCTCAGAACTTCCCTTCTTCCTTCCAGCTCTAAGAACTGAGTAAAAGAATGACGAGATCAAGCGTTTCCCATTGATGTGAGATAGTTTAAACATACACAAAAGAAATTTCAACGTCATTCTGATCCAGGCACCTTGTCTAGAGTGAAGCCGTGTTGCCACCACCCTATATCAAAACAGACAATATAGGACAGTCTCATGCAATGACATAAATAACACACCTCTTCTCATGGCAAAGAGCAAAGTGATGGCATCTTCTATAAGGTTATCAAAGGCATTGCTATGAATTCATAACTTTCCAGTCACAGCTCTTTGGGATAAGCATTTATTCAAGACAATGCTCACCAGCAGTGAACAAAGTGGTACCTTAATTTTTGTACAAATGAAATGTGTGAGTTACTGATTTTCAGGCAGTGGGTAAGTGCTTACAGTGAACTGGACTTTGCAGGTGGGCATTGTTTCTGTTTGCTGTAATGCAAGAACTTTTCTTCATTGAGGAGTTTTCCACATACTCTGCACTCTTCTCATGGATAAACTAATGTTATACTAGGCGTTGATTAGAGAACGTAAAGTAGTAGATCTATGTGTCTTTTGAATGAGAGCAGACTATATCAAATTAACTTTATTTAAAAATCAAGGGGTTTCCTAGTTCTGTATGAGCTGCCTGCAAAGCTTCTGCTGCAGCTCTATTGAAACGAGTCATTTTGTAAAGAGCCTCAGCTTTTCTAATCCACCTTCCGGGCTGCATTAAATACATTCTAGGCTGATGAGTGCAGGCATTTGGCTGCCTTTTCAGATCCCATAGATAAGAAATGACAATATGCTTGTGAGGCCATCTGCATTGTCCCCACGTTGCTTGAGGTGGCTTTTCCAAGAGGATATAAAATGCATTTAAGCAGGTTGCAGGAGTGGCCGGTGTGCCTCCTTCAAACGGGTACCTGCAAAATGGGACTTGCAGCTGGTGGCTTTCTCTCTGCCAAATCCCAGCGTGTGGGGTTTCAGCCCATGGACTGGCCATGACAGGAGCATGGGCTTCATGTTAGACCTCTGTAAAGCTTGATTTTAGTCTCTGTTTTGTATTAAAGGCTGTTTGGTCCTGAGTTGCATAAATAGTAATGTTTGAGAAAGAGCACACGCAGGTGAAGATGCGTGATAGCAACAACGCTGGGTAAATCTCTCATGAAACACTATTGTGACTAGAGAGGGTTAAAATGTCATAGCTCTTAAATCAGTAAGGTCAAGGCTACATAAAAAGAGCAAGAAGGTGGCTCTATTTATATTGGTTCAGTCTATGAAAAGATTCTGATGCAGTTTAAATGTATTGCTAATTTTTACCGTATTGCCATTTGAGGAGAGGGAGGGAAGAGTTTCTTTCAGTTACAGTGAGATCTGGATTCTGATTACACAGGTTTTGCTGGAAGCTACTGTCTTATCTTCATTCACCATTTTTCCTCTTCTTTATTGCTGTAGCGATGTTTTTCCTTAGGTGTGGCTTTTAAAAGTACACATGGAATTGAGATGAGCTGTGGAGTAATTAATTCAGACTGTTTTAGGCCACTGTGTGTAGAAATTCACAGGATGCATTTATTGAATCCTTTCAAACGGCTCTCTTTGATCCTGAGTGTTGCAAGTGCTCCACTGTCTATCAGGCACTAATTAGGAGTTTGCTCTCTCCTCTAAACTACTTTAAAGTGTGCAGGCGCAACAGTTTCGTTGCCCCAGCCTTAATTAGGTTTTAGTTACTTCAAAAAAAATAGGCTAGCCGTTTGCAAGGAGTCCCAGCTACGGTGGATGTGTTCTACAGCACCGTGTATAAAGGAAAATTATTGTGGGGAAGTCTATTGAGGCATTAGGTGTGGAATCCCACAGGATACTTTAGTAGGAGAAACTGGAATAAGGAGAACGATACAGGGATTGGGAGTGGATAAAGAAGGGAAAATGATTGAAAATTAAGGAGGTTATTGATAAGGAGCAGAGGGATTAGTGCTGGGTCAAAATCTAGTATATTTTAACAAATTATTTGTATGGATTGAATAATGTAATTCTCTTCACAGGTGCATCTAGGAGGGACCATGAATATTTTGAACAACAGGATTTCAGTGCAGCGTGAATTTGAGAATAGAATAGGCTAGAATGAAAAAAAGTGTCTCTGAGGAATGAAAATGTAGAATTGACAAAGGGAGAAGAAATAATCTAATGCAGAACACCACGTTAAAGGAATCCCGCTTTGAAGAAGCGCCCTGGGGAATGCTGTGCAGTTATCCCATTAACGAACTGAAATTGAGTCAGCAGCCACAGCTACAAAAATAAGGATGTGTATCAATGCACCAGAGAATTCCTTGGCCAGGAAAATGTGAGTAAACCTGAAAGAATTAGAAATCAGTGTGCATTCTGAATCTTGAGTAAGAAATCACAGGAAGATTGTGAATAAGAACCACAAGCAGATGACTGTTCCAGGTTACTCATCATGTCAGAGAAGACAAGGTTTATCTGCCCAGATGAGTGTTCCCATTTGAAACGTGCCAGGTCTGCACCCTGGAAAGAAAATCAGGGAGTTCGTGCTCACGAACTGATTGTGGTGGCTTCACATTGGCCGGTAACAAGGTGACCACCAAGGGGCTCTATCACTCGCCCTCTCGGCAGGACAACAGAGGGAGAAAATAAGATGGAAAAAAAATCATGGGTCAAGATAAAGGAGGTTTAATAAAGCAAAAGCAAAGGCCATGTGCAGAAGCAAAGGAAAACAAAAGATTCATTCTCTACTTCCCATCAGCAGGTGGGATGTCCAGCTACTTCCCGGGAAGCTGGGCTTCAGTATGCGTAGGGGTTGCTCCAGAAGATAAACGTCAGTATCGAATACCTCCACTTCCTTCCACTCCCCCCTGTTCACCCCATCCCCTTTCTGCAAAGTCTGAAAGAGAAGAAGCCTCTAGGTTACCTCGTAGTTTCTAATTATCTATGCAGAAGCAGACTAATTATCTGTGCAGAAGCAGATCTTAATTGAAGGAGACTGCACTATCAAAGGAAAGAAAATAAAACTTTTAAATGTTGACATTTGATCACTGATTTTAGGATATTTCCTGTCAGTCTCCATTCCATCGGGGATATGAAGATACTGGTTCTGTCGCACAAAGCGCAGGCAGCAGCAGTTGAATATAATTGTAGTTTTGTCACTGCTATTAGAGAAAGAGATATTCAGCCTAAAACAGATGCAAAGGAGGGCTGCCAAAGGGAAGATTTAGGAGAGCATGGTTTATCTCATCTAACAAAACAACGGCTGGAAGGAGAGTACTTGCTGCTGTTTAAAAATACTTCAGGAAGGAAAAGACAGTACGTTGTCTTACAAAAGGACAACACTTGCATAGAACCAAAGGTGCTTAAACTGACCAGAAATAAATTTAGCCAGAAAACAAGATCACATAAAGCTATACAGAGGAATAACAGAGCAAAAAATAACCTGGTTTAGTGTACATTTTAGAAACTTAACTCATTAATGAGGTTCTGTAACGCCCTGTGAGAGTAGCTACAGCCTCCAGGGCCCGCTGAACCCTTTCTAACCTGTGCGGCAGGTAGGAACTCATTAACCCCCTACACATAACAGAATCCATAGGCTTGTGGAAGCTTCTAATAGCTCCTTCTCATTAGGCCCAAGGATTTTATCTCATCTTTGATTCATCACTTACAGAGCATTTCATTTATCTTGCTTTCCTTGCCTAGCTGACAAGGGGAGCCGGCAGAGGCTGAAGGAACACAAGGCACATCGGCAAGTGAAGGAGAAATCTGGCGTGTGCTTGCTGCCCATTGGCACCATCCATTTTTCATCAGAGATTAAAATGCTTATGTGTGGCTGGCTCAACAGATCGTGCTGATTATCGTCTATCACTAAAAGACTGTTCTCAGAATCACCAGTATTAACTACAGGCAGAAGGTTTTGCAGTGGAGGCTGTGTTAAGGCTTCCCATCCCTGCTGAAGGACTCTGTGCCCCCAGCCACAGCCGCGGTATTGAGCCCCTGCTGGCTCCTCGCTCCCGGCCTCCGTGTTTCCATACCTGCAGCCACGAGTGCTCCTGGTACCTACCAGGTAGTTCCAGTGTGACACCTGGTACAGTGCTTTCCTGATGTCCTTCGCTGTTTGCAGCTACTGAGATAACAAAACAAAAAATAATGATTGTTCTTTCTTCAAGATTTAACAATTAACAATTGAATAAAATTGGCAAACAGTAAGGGAGAGCCATCAGCAACTTCCAGCATAATATAAAAAATGAAACAAGTACTGAAGCACTCCAATACTTACATCACTGGTAATGCATGTTTAATCTTTAGTAGCAATGCAATTTTGCTTTTAATTTATGATTTAATTTAATATATACTTTTCTCATAACAATAGCATCAATGATTATTTTACCATGCAGTTGCAATAGCAGAAAAAAAAAAACCACAGTAGCATTTTGCATCAAAAGAAGTGTGAGCAGCAGGTCACG
>VXBW01002226.1:1078299-1090383 GCA_013400375.1 Thinocorus orbignyianus
ATCTTAAAGGTCCCTTCCAACTCTAACCATTCTATGATTCTATGATTTTGAAATCTTTACCTTTCAGGAAGTATATATAGTATATCTACTATATACTGTCATATAGTATTTTCATGTAAAACCACAGAAATAAGCCAGACAGGTTACTAATACCATTAAAGTGCAATATGGAGTTCAGCAAATTTACAATTTTAGCATTTAAAATTTTTTTTTTCCATTTTTAATACCTTGTAAACTGAAAAGGAACAACTTTTTTGTGCTCACACCATTTTTTTTTATAACTGTATAACTGTATTTTTTTTATAACTGTAATAATCATCACAGTCAGTATTACAGGGAGACAGTCTTCCACAATGTCTCAAGATTTTGATAGCAAACTCCCAGAAATAATTTCTTAAAAACCTTGTCTGTGTCCACTTTGGGGCATGATTTCAGCAAAACTGCTGTTCGATGCTTCCTCAGTGGCTGCTCTGTAGAAATGTGAAATACGGTCCTTTTGTACATCTCATTTGAGTACACCTCCAGGCAGGGAAGTCAGGCAGTTGTGGAACACTTCTAACAATGAAATGAGACACACACTGTAGAGAAAAAAGGCAGAAATACTTGAGAGTTTAAAGGTCAAATAGGGAATATTTCTATCCTCTTACAAGGAGAGGCAGGTATCTGCCCAAAATGTGCAGTCAAAGGAGAAAACCATTGGCACTACTAAATCTGACTTCAAAGCAGTACGTTTAGAGTGGAGTAAGACATAAGCATGTCATAACTTCAAAACTTGAGCATTGTGTCCATTCTTGCTGGTATATTTCTTGCTAGATATTGGATTTAAAATCATCTGCAAGCAGGTCTGAACAATATTTAGACAATTCTGTGTATGAATAAAGCAGGAAAGACAATAATATTTCTATAGCAGACTCAGTTTTAAATAATTTACACTGCATATGTCATAAATCCTTGGGAAGAGCTACAGATCAGTAAGGATGAGATTGTCAGGAAGCAAATGTGCTCTGGACAGCTGTTTATTGCGTGGGTTCAGAGATATAAATATACAAATGGTTTTATCTACTAGAGATAGTAGAGAGAAAAAAACAACAACAAAAGGCAAAATATTTCCAGCATGATGCTGTATTTTATGCCTGTAGAGCACATTCACTTCAGATTGTTTATTAGAAAAGGAAAGCTTTTCCTCATCTATTGTGCAGGCTCAGCACACTGCAGCCTCTCAGGTACACCTCGTCTCTTTTCAAAACGGTCCATTTACAGCAGCCACATCATATTAAAACAAATACTGTTAGAAAAGAGACTAGTTTCCAGAACTGAATATATCTAGCATGTACTAGATCAAAACTGAGAGGTTGCAACTGTCTTTTGCCAGCAACTGGTATGAGTTGGCTGGCAGGCACTGCCACTGGCGCACAGAGAGCAGCACAATTTCCACGCGGTTTCTGCTGCGTGGTTGCTCTGTCACTGCAAACAGTCCCTGCTGGCATGGAGACCACCACAGACACTTCATCTTAGTCACTCTGAGCAGTCAGGGCTTTACAAAATCAAACCAACACAGAGAAAGATACATCTCTTTCCCTCCAGAGATAATGAGGAAGACATAGTTCATTACTACTGTCCAGAACACAATGCCTTTCCTTTCCTCACTCATAATGGCTGCTTGTAAAGAAGAAGCTCTTGCAGCCAGGGCTCAGAAAACAATACTGCATGGTCACAATAGCCCACAGTCAGATCAAAGTCTCTAAAAGCACCAAAAAGGACGATTACTCAGGTCCTAAAAATAATTTGAAATGTCTGATTTCCAGCTGGGATTAGATTGCCAGACCCTAAAGGCATTGTGAAAGATTGGTAGTGTCTCCCCGCAGAAGCTTGCCATGGCAGAAGCACTTCAGAAGTGCAGAGTCCCCACAACAAACACACTCCAGCTGACAGTAGGTACCTTGTTCTCATAACTTTTCCTGTCAAGAGCATCCCTGACAGCCCTGGTGTGACAGCCCAGCTGACACGTGGGGATGTTTGTGAAATGGGCAGAGTTATTCTTAGCATGGAGCTGATGCCAAGCTTGCTTTCTGCTCAAGGCAGTTCCTCGAAAGAAAACTCACATGCCAGCCTTCTGTTCCAGAGAAATTTACTGTACAATAAGACAACAAAGTTCCCAAGCCAGATTCAGTGTTGAGCTGAGGGGCGCTAGAGCAGGTTTTCAGGTGTGCCAGGAAGGGAGCATGTTTCCCTGAGCAAGCCAAAGGATAAGCACGGATGCTGCTCCGATAACCCTACAAAGCACTTGTATGACTTGTGGCTGTCATCATGGGGTGGCATGGGGACAGACAGGCGGCTATTCCAAGTGTCAAGTTTTTTATCATGTGAGATGGCACTCTCTTTCTGTTGGTGGAAAAACATAACTGGTCCCGGTATATGCTTGTGCTGGCACACTTTTGCAGAGATGTGCTAACTATGTGGGAAAAGCCTGCATGGGGGGCATGGAATATGTGCTGGCCATCCCAAATTACTGCAGACCACATGAAGAGGTGATCCAAACGGTAGCCTTGTTCCTTGAGGAACACGACCCCCAGACATCAGCTGGGTCTTTCTCCAGCACCCCAAAGCATTATGGATGCTGCCAGAGGCATGCTAAGCAGAGAGAACAAAGGAATCAAACTGCATAAAGCAGACCCAAAGCCTGTACAAAGTAGCAAACAGAACTTCTAATTAGGTGCTCAGAAGTGTGTACTTTTTTTTATCATGACAGTTCCTGGACAGCTTTTCTTCCTTAGTTATCCAAAAAAAAAAAAAGGAGAATAAAGAGCTTCTTCAGAAGGTAAGTCACCCTGTCAGACTGCATTTGTAAAAACAAACATATTGCATCTCATAAACCCCTTCTCCACAACAGTAAACAGCAGATTAGAAAATGATTGAATGTAGTTGATTTTCTAATCTGATGCAGACATGCTCAAATAGCTTTATAGAGATACAGCACTGCAGCTTCATTTAGTTTGAATTAAACAATACCTGCTACAGCGAGTCTGCATTTCAGTGTTAGCCTCTTGTCTGCAGTCACCTACTGTGAAGGTCAAGAAATCAGATCACAGAAGGCTCAGTGTTAGTATCTCACATCTTTGAGCTTTTATTCAGGTCTATGTGTCAGAGCAGCGTATCTCTAATCCCCACACATATGCCTCTAGCGTTACTAAAACCAGGTGTCACGGTAGATGGTGGCAAGCAGTCAGCTGTGCACTCAGCTGTATCTACTCTTCCACATCTCTGTGAAGATGTCTAGGATTTCATAGGTTTGCTCAAGACAAGCCATCTTGCCTTATTGTCATCTTCTTTTCAAGGTCTAGAACAATAGCTGCTGTGAATCAAGGTTTAGGCTTACTCCCCTGGGGACGAAAGGTATGACAGCATTTTTATGTGAGTTCCTACCTGAGTACTACTGCTTCATGATCTTCCCTTTCTCTTTCCCAAAAAAGATCTTTTCTTTTTCTTTGGCATTGTTCCACATTCTGAAGAACTCATTTCTTTTTCTTTAGTGCTGCTAATGCACCTCTATCTCTAACGCTGCATTTTAAAGTACTGTCTTTAATGAACACATGCCTAATTTTGAAACCTAATGCTGCTGTTAAAAACAACTGTTAAATGGCTTATAGAACATTTTTTATGCTCATCTGTTTCTCTGTTTATTTCTGGACAAGAGTGTACTTGCTTAAGATAGCTCTTTTCATGTTAATTCTTGAATTTGTGCCATAGAACAAAGAATGATAAAAGTGTTACAGCAAAAAAAAAAAAAAGGCATAGCATTGTCTCTCCTGCTTAAAACCATCAGTGTTACAGCATTTCTAAACCTCTGAGTGGAGCACAAATGTTTCTCAGAACAACAGATGATTGGAGAAATGAGAAACTCATTATTACAAACCTAAAATAACAGAACATCATTGACGGTGCCAAGGGATGATTTTGGGTATGGTAGAAGGTTCCTCCCTTCACGACAACAATGAAAAATAACTTCAGAAAATAAGTGGAAGTCAGCAGAAAAGAACCACTTTGATGTCCAAGGTAATAT
Organism: Thinocorus orbignyianus; assembly: GCA_013400375.1. NCBI lineage: Eukaryota > Metazoa > Chordata > Aves > Ciconiiformes > Thinocoridae > Thinocorus > Thinocorus orbignyianus. Next base: position 1,082,360 of record VXBW01002226.1, read on the forward strand.
AGACAGCATTGTTTTGAAAAGAAATCTACATGACAGATGAACCTATTTGGGTTGAAGGCACAGATTGAAACTTCATTCGTGTATTGATTACAGATAGTCATATATCAAATATGCAAATTATTGTTGAATATGCTAAATAAAAAGGCTAGTTAGCATATTTAAATACACAAGAGAACTCAAACTTAAAGCTATGTCTGTGATCCATGGTAGTGGAAAATAATGAACAGGTGTAAAAAAATATTGGATGTCTCCACATCCCGTTAAGAGTTCCCTGCAAGAAGTACAGGCATCCTCCGGGCTCCATTTTAGGGACCATAATAGACTAAAATCTCAGGGAATCAGTCACTTCGATCCAGAGGTTTCCATCACCTCTCCTAAGGCTGGCTGACTCACCTTGCCTCCCGCTCTGAGCATCAGAGTCTGCCAGCTACACCTGTGAGGGCTAGCACCCACCTAAGGACCACATCACCTCACCAGCTGGGATTCACAGCACCAAGGAACAACAAAACTGCAAGCTCTACCTTTTTAGGCTTGCCTTAGACTTTGCCTTTACTGTTAAAGGAATGAAAAAGTCAGTTTTAGTAAAGCAGGAAATCTTCTTTGCACCACTGTTGGTGAGATGCTCTGTCGCTTCAGCCATCTGATTTGAGGCCACAGAACTGGTAACAATGCCAATTCACTTCTCCAAGTTTTCAAAATACTCAAGGGAACTCCTGTGCTGAAGAAACTGCTGGACTTGTGTAGCAGTCAGCATCACAGCAAGCAGGGAAGCAGGTTCCAGCACTGGAGGAGGTGAGTGATTATCCTTTAAATGTGAGCCCTGCCCAAGCACTTTGGAAGGAGCTGGAGTAGTTACAGAATGAGACAAACTGGAAACACACTCAATTCCAGTGCAAGGAAAGTGTGAACACCAGGGATCATCATTAACCTAAGATTTTTGTTTATTTTAGTGAGAGTGGACATGAGTGGAAGATAACCAAACTCCATGATAATTGCTGCATGTGATACTAGTTCTTCCAGCAAAGTGGAAATAGAGAGACAGAGAAGACTCATCTCCAGTATTCTTCACAGAAACTGTGTCACTTTCCCTCGGTCTGTGAAAGAAAAATTATATGCCCTTGCCACAAAAGAACAGGGAAAAAAGTGAAGCTCAGGGACTATGCAGCAAAGGGCAGGGGGTCAGGGGAGATCAAGCAGAAGAGGACATAGGGCAGCATTCGATTGCTCTGCTGAGAAGAGCTATGCTGGTGTACCAGGAACTGAAAGTGATCAAACCAAATACAAAAACCACAGGCAGAAGCTCATCTGCTACAGACAGAATGGTAAGACTAAATAGAATTGCTTATGTATCAGTGGAACTTTCCATTAGGAATGAGAGGATAAAAGAAAGGTTTTCCTTCTGTTTATGCTGGGGCTCCCACCTGCACATACAACAGGACCTTTTCAATTTTGCTGCACCTCAATTTAATCTCAAAAGCATGGAGAAAATTATTTCCAACAGGAAGTCACCTGTCAGCATTTGGAGCCATTTTGCATCTTTTCATTTTAAAATCCCTTTCTTTTGTCACTGGTAGATATATTACATTTCTTGTGATGCATGAATGCATTGTATTAACTTGTGTTCCACGTTAAACATTTTCAGTAAATTTGTTCTGAGTCCTTCTAAGTATTTGATTCATCTGGAGCAGATTTCTGTAACATCTCTAAATTCCCAAGTCATACCTAGAGGTCGTCGCAACTAGGACACTCCCAGGGGATCTCAGCTCCTCTTCCAGGCTTTCCCAAGGGCTAGTGATTAGTTACTGTGGTGATCATCAATCACATCTTCTAAATACCATTTGGTGCTTGCACTATGACAGACAGACACAATGAATTATTAATTAACCTCCCTGCCAGATAAAGCTGGGAACACTCGCACACCCCATTGCAACACCCATTGTTACTGAGGAGCTGGGCTGCACAGGCATTGCTTTTTCTCCTATCCTGGGTGTTTTGCCTCTGTTAGTTGTACATTTTTCAAAGTCAGAAATAATTTCTTCTTTGCAATTTTGAACTAACATAAAAAATCCCCATGAAGTGTGAAACCTTTCACTTAAAGTAATTATAGTTTTCTGGACTTTTAAAATTACATCATTATCCTGATGCACTCACCAATGCAAGAGAATCTTGGAAATAGGTTATGCAGAAAAAAAAATAAAGCTGATTGATCGTTCACTGTCCTCTGCTTCAGAAAGCTACAAGGACAAGGAACTGATGTCTCTCCTCTGACAACCTAGTAGAGCCAGCCAGTTTATATAGAGATTTTCTCACTGAAGCTGCTTCAAAAATGCCAAACATAAGACATTAAGGCAATTGTGTGTTTGTAAATTAAAACTAATCTCATCCTTAGAAGGCCCAACAGACCTGTAGAACAAGGCGTACCTTAAGCAAGCAGACTAGAAAAGCCCTTTGAGCATTTTTCCAGTTCAAGACTAAGTCTAACTTCAAAAGGATTTAACTGATGTAATTTTTCACCAAAATTTTCCTCTCCTTTTCAGCTTTCCAGGCAAAACCTTTCCTTCATTCTAAGCCTTACTACACGTGATCAAAATGTTGGGGAAAAGGGCAGACCTTACTCTTTCACCAACTTTACCCTTTTTCTCTGTCTTCTGAAAAGACTTAAGTATGTGCTTAATTTCTTTGTGTGTGAATCATGAAGTTAATCCACATTATGTATACGCACAATAAACAAGCACATGAACACTTGGTGGATCGGAATAAAGTTTCACTAAAGCAAGAGTTGTAGCTCTAATAGCTATTATTAGGCATTTTTCAGAATCTTGGAGTTGCTTCCTAGCTCACTTCCATAATGGAAAAACTCCCCACTAAAGATAAACTCTCTGAGACTGTGAGGCACTTGGCTGAAAGACGTAACAGGTTAAATCATAAGCTTTAAGCTCTAATTTTGAAACTGGAGCTGCTTAGTATTCAGCACTTCAGAAGTCCCTTGGATAAACTGCTTGGTGTCTGCAGACTTCTGATCTTCGTGCAGCAGTTTTTCAGGAACCTTGAAACATGAATTACACTGTAAGAGATTTTTAACTGTCTCAGCCAACCTCTTTTAATGGAAAAATGTGAACTCTAATCATGCATACAAAATGCGTTTGGTGTTTGCGGACAGTTTAATCTGCTGTGTGAAGGACTTCCTTCCTTTATTTATATAGCAGATAAAACACTGGTCCTGTTGAAATCAACATCAAATTTCCATTGACTTGAACCATTTCACCATATTGAATACAGCTGTCAAAAATGGATTAGTTTCTGTAATATGCCGTGGATCACATTAAATACACATTTTATATAATCCTTTCTCTCTCAAGTTTCTGACAAGTTCCAATGGTCCTTTATATTTCTTGAGATCACCTTCTGAGCATAGTCAAAAGTACTGTGGTCTGCATACGCTGGTGTCTGTGGATGCTTTAAAAAGCTCACACCCCTCTTTTACCTAAAACACTTGATCTCAGAGCACATCCATCTGACTGGCTCTGCTTGGCACAAGACCAAGCAGATGGTAGTACCTTCTTGTGATCAGAATTGTCCAGGGTGTTGAGACACGTGTTTAACTCCCTTGTAAGCCTTTGCTATGAAACGGAGTATTCCAAAATAAAACGGTGCTGTCATTTCTCCTTCTGGAATTATTAAACACTCATAGGTACAAGAAAGAACACTCTAATCGTTAGTCTGGATATTCAAGTTACTGGGGAGAAGGGAGGCAAGTTGCAAATCTAACTAAAAAAGATACAAAAAAGGAGTGAAATATGTGCAGGTATAGGGCTTGAACTCAAGCTTCCCCATTCACAGGCAAATACATAATTTTCAGAGGTTCTCTATGTTTGTGTGAAATGTTCTTTATGTGTGTAATCTTACTTGCTCTCAACGTTTACCTATCCTGTACAAGGTGGAAGAGTGTCAATAGGATGGATTGTTCCAGTTCTAGGGTGGAACTAGATGATCTTTAAGGTTCTTTCTAACTCTAACCATTCTCTGATTCTACTATGAAAGCTCTGTCTTCATCTTCAGATTCTCCTAGATGTTGTTTGTGCCCTGAGAAGTTAAAGTTCATTAAGCAAACGAAACAATCAAACCCAGACCTCCTACTTATTTTCTCAGCACTCTCATGATCCAGCTAGTAGTGGAAGATGGAACAGGGCTTACAACACCGTCAGCTCTTCTTCTCCATCTGCTCCTCAAAGAAAAGGATCCTCTCTTTCCTTTTTGCATTCAAGCATATCATTCCTAAAGGAAGTTTCAGCCTTGTGAATCTCTTGCAGTGTCTCCCAGCAGTCTGGAATATCTGCAGTCCTAAGAAGACAAGATTAAAAACACAGTATTTCCATGTGGCTGTCACCAACTGGCTCTTTGCATAGCCTGCGAGCCTTCTTAGGTGCTAGAAGAACTCAGATTTCTTGTACGGGATGGCTAAGGCTAAGTGATAGCTTATGTATCAGGCATGGCAGTATCTAACTGTAGTCACAAATTGTTTTTTGAGAAAATATTTCTGAAGTCTTAAATGAAGTATTATTTTATATTTTTTGACATCACATCAGAACACTTCTGTGCAGTGACTCTCCTGTACTATTCTGTTGCTAGTCTAGTTCTCAACATATTTTACATCAAAACACATCCTCTGCCTGGTTCTCTGTGAAAGTTTTGTTACTGTATACCAAGCAGTGCTGCTTTTAACATTAGACATTATCACTTAAGCTTTTGATCTTGTCTTTGGTCTCTTTTATGCTATGAAATATTCACATTTATGCTGCTATAGTAAATAAACACTAGCTTCTGAAAAGTATTAGTCCATCAGTAAGTGTTGTTACTATTATAGTATCAGAAGATCCTCCAAAAGAAATCTGAAGTGCTTATAAATAAATTAAAATTAATCTTAAAAGTTGTTTGGTTTTTGATTGCGGGGGCCCTATAATCCTATAATTTACTGACTACAATTAGTCTAAATTTTTTTGACTTTAAGTATATTCAGTGGGGTATTCTTCACCATTTGTGTAAAGTACTTCACGTGCTACGCGATGCTTCATTCACTACTGTAAGACCACAAGACAAGTGGGACAGTGGGATAACTCATGTTAAAATCACATGGGTGGCATTCAGCTGAGTAAATGCAGACTTGTACAATGTCGACATTTGCAGCTGAACAAGACACCCGCTGGTCTTGTTATAGTCAATGGAGAGAAACAGGCATTTCTAGGATGCAACTCAGTTTATCGTAACACAGACATCTAAAATAGGTTAGATGAATCATACACTAAAAGTGACTATTTCTTTATATTCAGTAGAGAGAGTGACTAGATCAGATGCAGACGTTCACATAGTAGACATCTAAAGTTAGGTGAGATGAACAACCCAAGATGTCTTTCCATATCCCTTAAAAATGTCTGGTGTAGGAACAAAATGTCAAAGGATTCTTTGACATTGGCCTCTTCCAATATATTAACCCTCTTAATATTTTATTTGTTAACCTCTTCCTAAAAACGCTTTGCAAATGTTCAGGTTATGACTGACACCCATTACAGGCAAGTTTTTGATAGCTTTTCCTGGGTCACATTACTACAGTCACGTGTATCAATTTTGTGTATTGATTAAATGAACATGTCATGTACATGAACCATGATTTCTTAAACAAAGGCTACAAAAACCCCCAAACAGATTAATAGAGAAGAAGGTGGTAGATAACCAAGTGAACCAAGGTTGATATTAAAGAAACATGAAGGCTAAAGCACAACGTTTGGAACTGCCCATCCGTGGATACAACTGCAGCAGGCAAAATGAGAAGAAATGCTACAAAGAGCAGTATGATGATTACAGAAAAGAAGCAAAGTAGGAGAGGGCTCTAAAAGCTAATATTCCTTCAGCCACACAAACTTTGCTTATCATAATGGCTCTAGTTGTTTATGCCAAGAAGCCCACCTGTTTCTTTTTGCTTGGTGCTACCATCCTACTGCCAGTACAGATGGCATTTGTCCACAGTAGTGGATGCCATCACCAGCAGAAGTAGCTCCTAGCTCTGTAATAGGCTGTATAAACCTTTGAATTTACTTGTTTACCGATAATTATATGTATGCCACCATTTGGAAAGTTCTGCTTTGTGCTACTGAATGTGTATTTGTTTGTCTTGTAATACATTAAATATGGAGCTTAAATTCTTAGAGGAAACATAAGGGTATATTCATACCAGCTGCAAAATTTCAGCCTAACCATACATCAATATAGAGTTGGGTTTTACATCCTCCCTGCAACAGTGAAATCTGCTAATTTATTTGGTTTCTGTGGTCTAACTTGCACCAAGTGGTTTGCCACAGCCCATTGGTTTATGCCTATAAAATACGGTACATTGGCTATCCAAATACTAACCAGATCTTTGCTTCTACATTTAGAAGAAAGCTAAACTTTCAATTCAAGTCTTTCCCCTGAAGTGTGCTGAAGTTCTTCCGTCCACCTCCTGAAGGTTTGGCTCATAGTGTTGCCCTGGAAATCTGGCAAGGATGCAAAAACATAGCTGTCTGAGAAATCATACTTCTCTCAGCATTTTAGACCCATATTTTCTTAAAGTCATGAGTAGCTACATATTCTCCTTATGGAGCACAGTACCTTGGAAGAAAAGTCAGGCAATATCCTAACATTTTAGGTCCCCTGTTTACTCATTGCTGAATGTTTACTTAGACTGTACCGGTTTGTATTTAAGATTAAATAAATCAGTTAGGGATGTGGGAGTTGTATAGCAAGAAAAATGTAAGCAAACAAACAAACAAACATTTAGGGATACACAATATATTCAAGCACTTCTCGCTCCTTCCAAAAAGGATTTTCTTCACATCCATCTAATCTCCTTTGCATATTAAAGTCTCAAACAATAATATCCTGGAGCTTGAGTATTTCCAAAGTCTGAATCAGTAGTGTCTGACTTATTGTTTAACCCTTGGATATTTATATGCATTTGCTATATCATTTATAGAACCTGTTATTCATCTGCAGTGTTGTTTTTCAGTAGGTCAGCTGTTCAGATTTAACTTGTCAGAGATGTAATGGGGTTTCTGCAGAGATGCAGGGTAAGGGCTTTTTGCTGATCTTGGGCACTGCGTTTTGCACTATTAAGTGAGCTATTACCGCAGAGTTCACCTTGAAAGCTGCTTCCCGAAACATATAATAAAGAGTTAACCGCTATAAAAGTTGCCACCTTACAATGCACAGAAGTCTGTTCCTAAAAAGGCTGATCTAAGAGCAAGTTCAGCAGCAGCAGATAATCACATTTACTATGTTAAATGCAGAGTTGGAATAATTTTGAGCAATATTGAATATAGTCCATAGACGTCTCAAAACAGCATTAAAATGCGTTCTGACGTTTTGTATTAACTGAACTAGAAGATGTGAAAGGGAAGGTGAGCACCGCGAGCACCTCTCGACTGAGACACGCATTCCGCAGGAAGGTCTATGTCAAAGAACCCGCATGGAGAAACTCTTCTCCAAATGGTCTCATCCACGGATTCTCTCTAAATGGTTGCATCCAAGCGTCTGACTTCCTGGACTTATGAAGTGGAAATTTAAGCTAATTCACTTTTGCCCTGAGTGGTGACGAAGGCGCTGGGACGAGTCGTGGGCAGGCCGCCGGCTCCGCTATTTGTGGCAGTGGCCAGGACAAGCGGCATGCCGCTGAGGATTCCACCGCCCCCCAGAAGCCGGCAATGCAACCCTCTGTCTTCCCAAAGTCAGTTTAATTTACTGTATTGTTGTACCCACAACAGCCGAAATTATTGGCTCCAATCCTGCAAACACTCGTGTTGGACTTACACGCATGACAGCGGCGCTACCCAGTTCAATAGGACTATTCTCGAGCGTAAAATAATATCCTTGTCTCCAGTTTGGGAACTGGCTGAAACCGTCTATTTAGAGGGGGCACTGCCGGGCTAAAATAATGCGTCTATTTAAAACGCCGCCTTTGCCAGGGCCCGCACCGCTGAGGGGACGGGGGGGTG
>VXBW01002226.1:1090816-1245549 GCA_013400375.1 Thinocorus orbignyianus
GGGGGCGAGGGCCCGGCGGGGGCGGGCGGCGTGTGAGGGGGAAGGAGCTGTCTGTGCTGAAGTGCCGGCTTTCGGCTTCCCCACCTTATTTTTATTTATTTTTTTCTTGTCCGCGGCTCTGCACCTGGCAGGGTGTAGCAACGGCGAATTTCTTTAGGTATAAAATAGCTTAAACGTGGCTGATCTGCCCGTCTGTGTCCTCCTTTTGCTTCATCTCTCTCGGTGGTGATGGAGCCTAAGCGGCAAATACACCTGCTCTTTTTGCTTTAAAAAAATACATAAAAAAGTAATAATTAACTAAATATTCAGCTGCCGGTGAACTCCCCGGCACAGATGTGTTAGTTTTGAAGTCTGAAGTGTGTTTAAACCAAGGCTTGGGAGTCTTAAGTGTAAACAGGACCTGATTAATAATGCCAAGCTGTTTAAATATTTAAGATCATAGTGTGCTTCAGCCCAGTCAATAAGGCTCTTCCATATTGACAAGTGCACTGTGAAAGGAATGTTGGTCCTTAGCTGTCCGTATAGTTAGATAAAACAATAGAAAATGTGATCTGTAACTCTACTATGGGACCTACAGATTGTGATAAGACATTCTTTTATCTGTAAAGGTTTGGCTTTTTACTGTTTATTCAAAATGACCTCCTATTGAGTCAGGAAGCCAGTATTAACCACCCGGTTTTCTTTTTTCTGATGTTCCCTGCCTTTGAGAATTTCTTTCTCTGGATATTGATTAAGAATTAGAATGTATTTTAAGCATGTTGTGGAGAAGGTAGATGAAACCTGAAAGCTTCATTGCCTCGAACAGGTGCACTATTAACCATTTCAACTTTTGTTATAATTTAACATAATTGATGTGATAATTTATGGATAGCAGTTACATGGGGCTGTGCATAGAATAGGTCACCGTACAACATCAGAAGGCATTTGGACTTTATTTTCAGTTTTAGAGCAGCATATATGCCAATAGATGCATCTTGCTGGTATTCCTTGGCATACGATATCAACTGGAAAGAGAAAGATACTGTGTAGTGCTAGCTAAAAGGACCTACAAGTCGGAAAACTAACTTGCAGGTGCAGCATATTTTTATATTTGTCTGATCTTTTTGATGCTGCCATTTGTATGAATGCACCTTGTGCATTTCTCTTTTTTTAGCTGTGGTTGTCCATAGTTTTCAATAGAAATTGCAAAGCAAGTAACCAGAGTTACTAAAGTTTGATACTGAAGTCTGTGAAAGTTACTCATTTGAATTTCAAAGTACTGTGAAATTCTCTTGGGTGTCTAAAATTAACTGTCAGGCTATATATATATCAAGAATTGGAAAAGTGTTGTATTCTGGGAATAATGAACTTAAAGAAGCACAACCAGAAAGCTGCTTGATGTTGACAGAACTCAGGATCCATTGAATGAATTCACATTCTGGGTTGTGCAAAGGCAATGTAGCTTACAGGAAATTGTCCAGCTGTGTGACCACATCAGATGATGGGGGGTAGTGTGTACCAGCTGGTGTTAATGATAGAGCTAAAACTCTCTTCACAATTCACAGAATAAATCCTCAATTAATGATACTGGTATTGGTATCTTACTGTAATTAATCTCACTGGCCACAGCAAAAATACTCAGAAGTAATGATGTTCAAAGTGAGCGAGATTAACAGAATGGTGACCATTCACTATCTTCTTTTAGAAAGTGTAACACATACTACAACTTCTGTCATAAGAAGGGCTGTGATTAGAAATTTAAGCTTTTTAAAATGGTTGTTATTGTCAGGAAACGCAATAACAAATTTAGTGGATGCTTACTGATACCTCCTGTTAGCTTGTTGTGCTTTGGTGTTTCTATCTGGTGCTCAAAAAAGGTGATGGCAGAAGCTTTAGTAACCAAGTCAGAGTTTCTTGGGGTTAATGAGAGGTCTCTCTAACTGACAGATTTTATTGGTTTGAGGATTCCAATTTAAAGTCAGAAAAAGGTGATACTAGTTTCCCCATTGTTCCTGCTGTAGGGAAATGACTCTATCTGGTATCTGGACATAAGACATACTGAATATGCTAAGGCTTTGGGGTTTTGATAAGAGATTGAGCTATTTGAGCTGTGCAATAATCAGCCTAAAATTAAATCTGTTTTGCCTGCAGCTGTGGAATTGCTGTTAGTCTCTAGTTTTATTTAGTTGTCCCAAATCACCTTGAATTGCAATTGCTTACCTTGCATTATATTGGAATAGTAACGTTGTGTTGTTCAGTTTTTGCTGGATGTGTTAATTTTGTTATATTTTCTGAACAGAATCAGTAGAATGGGAAGCCATACAGAGAGAGTCCCTCTTGGTAATATAAGCTGAGGGAATAATGTAGGAGGCTGTCTGCTGGGCAATATGCAATGAATTTGATTTTGCCTTCCTGAGTGGGCTGATAGTATTCAAAAAATTCAGTTATACTTTCTTTGCAGTGATTATTTGTTGCATTTTAAATTGGTGACTATGTGTATAGCCTATTCAGTTTAGTATTAATGACTTTGTAACTTACGCATTTATGAAGATTGTCTTGTAAATCTAATATGAAGGGAATTTGTAAAGAGTTAATCTTCAATAATAAGATTAACACGATGTACCGTAAGTTTTGTCGTACTGGTTGTTAACCAGGAAAGGATAGTTGCAAGCTGGCTATATTGCTTTCTTCCGAGCTACTGGAGGCTGGCTGAGCTTTCAGTTATTTACCTCAATAGAAAACTGAAAGGGAAAAAGTGAACAAAGGAGGTCTGTTTTGCCTGTCCCACTTGCTGGGCTGTTGTCTTTGCCCTTTTCAGTGAAGGAGGGGGTAGAGCTGGGTCAAAGTTGAAGAACACTGAAAAGGAATTCAAGTCTTACATTGAAATGTGAATGATAGCTTAGTTTGAGTGCCGAATGCATTTGTTTGAATTATTTTTTCTGTCTGTGGAAGCTTTAACAGACAGATGGTGATGGACTGGCATATAGACTGCTAGAAGGTACAGCTAGATATGTGTTCAGGCCCAGATTAAGATGCTCAGTAAATAAGTACGTATCTGATGAGACTTTTAATACTAGAGATACTGATGCTAGACAGTGTGTGACACACTAGACATTTGATTGTGTGAATTAAGGGCAGGCCCCTGCAGCTGGCATACATTCAGACTTACTTGTCTAGCCTAATTGCATTGCAAATACTCTTCTGGATTGCTCTTTAGCTTGTCCCTTCTAGTAAATGTTGAATAAGTACAGAAATGTTCATCTGGATGCTCTATTAACTGTTGTAAAAGCTTTCAGTTTTTTGTTTTGCTGTATGAATCAGGATAAATGTATCTTAGTATTCATTTTATGAATACACTGTTTTCCTACACTGTTTTGGTTCTGAAATAGCTCAATTCATAATGTGATTACAGCTTTCCCCTTGTTAACTTTTTAGTATGGAAGCATAACAGCTTGAATTATAAAATGTTTCTGTAAGAGCTCACAGTACCCCCATTCTACTTTAAGCAACCGAACTGCTATATAAAAAGCAGCATTTCATGTAGAGCATCTCAGATGCACAAAAATAGCCAAGCAAGGAAAAAGAAAGACCAGCTCAACTTAAGAGAACGTGATAACTTTAAAAACCAGCTGCATTAGAAAGGAACTAGATGTTTAATTTGTCAATTAAATCAGACAGAATCAGCACGAAAGTAGTCTTTCTAAATTCTGTAGATACTCATGTAAGACTGCTGAATTTGGAGGCATCCCAGTGGGGAAAACAGTTATCTTAATGTTTTGTCTGCACTGTTAGGTTTATATGAGCTTCCAATTTCCTCTGGTTTAAAGTATGTAATTATTACTGTTTAACAGCTTGTTTGTGGAAAAGTTGATCCATAACTTCCTGGTGTGCGAATTAGTCCTTGGCCACTAATTAGGCTTTTCCTGACAGTCACCCAAAATATTACCATACTATTTTCCTTCAGACTGTTACGTAAGTAAGGATCTGACAGTGTTTACATGAGTACAGGTTTCCTTGTTTTTCTGAACTGTGCTTCTCACTTCTGATTTCCCGTTTTCAGTGTTGCTGTGTTTGTCTGATTTGATTCTGAGGGTCCATGTAGAAGTCCGTGTATGCAAAGACATTATATATAATCAGTTAGTGCAAAAGCCAGCTGTTGTACAAGATTTTTGGCAACAGTTCTGCTGGTGGAGAATAATACTATGGAGTTAACCAACTGGTGCATAGGCACTGGCCAAGCGACTTCTTCGTGCTCAATATTGTAGCGTGGGTGAGGTAACAGAAATGAACAAAAGTCAAAGGAAGAAGCTGAAGATAATGAATTATTAAAAAAAAAAATCCATGAGGAGGACTACTCTGAGGGATGAAGAACAAAATGTATTACAGACTTTTGCGTTAGAATGAAGTGGTAGAAGGGAGGGGGTTGGGAATAGAATTCACTGGAAACCTCAGAAAAGGCAACAGTCTCGGTAGCTATGAGTAAAATAGATCGAGAGGGAATGTGCATACATCTCATGTATACAAGTGTGTGGGATGAAGCAGGGGATGGCTCCTTGGTGTGACGTGGGAAGTGCAACCAGTCCTGCGGGAGGGAATAATTTTGAAGAGCAAAAGCAGGGAAGTGAGTTACTTGAAAGGGAGCAGAAGAAGAGAAATAAGAATTTGACTTATTATTGGTGAAGGGTTGGTTTGTTTATTTTTCCTGGGAATTATGAAGCAATTTTAAGGAAAATATTACATACTCCTGTTGTCTTCATGGTATGTTCTCTGTCATTTAAAGGGCTTTTCAAGAGCATTTAGGTATTTGGTGGTGTTCATCAGTAGACTTGTATGCAACCAGTTACTCTTTCTAACAGGATAGGCAGTCTTTTTGTACTTCTCCACTGTTTAGAAGGACTGCAGGGACATCAAAATGCAGGAGGTGCTTGCTGTGTCTTCCTTATTAAAATTTTCAAGTGCTATTAGGAAGAGGTGAGCTTGGCTATGGCTATTCTTTGGGTGGGATAAACAGGTTTACTGAGTTGGTTACTACCACTTTGAGTAAGCTGGAATTTGTGGGTCCCTGCACTAAGTCCCCTGACTGACCTGCAGATCAATGCTGTAGTGTTCAGACAAAATAAATATACGATGGGAAGTTTAACCACTTTGAGTTATGTTTAGTTAACCCTGCCTTGAGTACTGCTGTTTTATTGAAAATGGAGGTTATTTTTTCATTGTCAGCTCAGCTGAGTTCATTGGTTTGGGCCTCAAACCAGGACACTGAATTTTGTAATGATGTTGCAACTGTTACATGACCACAGACAATCAAAATCTGGTTCTTGCTTTGGGTGACATGAGATGTTAATAGGCTGTGCTATCTATTTTACATCTTTTAGTCTCTTACTGACTAGGTATTTGTTACCAAAGCTCAGAAAAAAGAGGTATGTTCTTTTTCCTTTCCTGACCTTTCTAAACTGTACAGGACTTGAGTCAAGTTTGCAAAAACAGAGCTCTGCATTTAAAGTAGAAAAAACTGTAATACAGAGTTTTTGCATGCATACTGAGGCCTCTGGCTATTCTTGAGTCTTGGAGCAGTAAGTTTTGTGTTCTGTGGACGGCTGCTGTGAGGAGTTGTGCTCTCCATGTATGGTGAGCATTTTCAGCTATAAATCAGTTCAGGACATAATGGCAACTCATTTTCCATATTTGTGAATTGAGTTCTGAGTAACACTAGAAGCTGGAGTCGGCATCATGATGTGCAGCAGAGTCTTGTCACGTTTTGAGGGAGTTGGAGCTTTCTCTAGAGTGTGAGGAAATAATTTTAGTATTGCAGTGATCAAGTCTGTAAGTCATGTAGACAAGAGCCCTTGTGGCTGGAGATGTTGGACAGGATATGGTCTTTTCACCAGATATAGAAGATTCCTACTTCTATTTATCAACATATTTATACTGAAGTTCAGAGACACCCAAAGATAGGGAATGTCTTGACGATGGTGGTGAAAAGAAGGAGTATATGTTCTTGGGGTGGTTGCAGAGAATCCACTCTTCAGACCTCTTCTTTTTTTCCTGTTGCAGGTGTCATTATTCTTACCAAAGCAATAGATTTGATTAGGACATAAGGGCAGACAAGAATCATTAACACTATTACTGCATCCCAGTCCAAGTAATACTAGAAGTGTGTTTGGGACATCTGTGGGCGTGTGAAGGAGCCCACCCTTCACATTAGAGCTGTGTGTACCTTATGTATGATTTGGCTTGCCTTTGTCTACTTCTGAGCTGGTTTTTGGTTAGACATCTAAAACAACCAGCAAATCTACTGTCAGTGTTTTACACACCAAGTGTACATACCTTTTGAAGTTTGTCTGTGTGGTTTTTACGTCATCTAATGTCTTTAAAAGCATCAAATAATGAGGGAGAGAGGATTCTACCTATTGCCTCTCTGATGACAAAGGCTTAGAGCTGGGAAGCAGTTTTCTCTCTTTCCTGGATATAAAGTACAAAGTAAGTACGGAAGCTGCATGTGAGCACCTCTTGTGAACTAATGTGGCTGTCAGAGCATTTACGGGCCTTGGAGTCTAGTAGCCAGCATTTCAGTGTAGTACAAGGTGTAACATCCTCTCCCAGACAATACCAAATTTATAGTCTTAATATAGATTGAAACTTCAGGTGGTATTCTGGGGAATTTTTGCAGCTTTTCTGCTCTCATGTAGTTTGAGTACTTTAAAAATTGGCATCCAGACACGATTCTGGATATAGGCAAAATACAAAAGAAATTGTGTGGGCTATTTCTGCATGACAAAGTTGAAATACAAGCAATTACATAACTGGTAAGCAAGCCAGCCCAGGGTGACTAAAAGCTAAACTATCTGCTAGACCTTGTAGGTAGGAGTTGTATAAAGGGTATTTTTAACTTAAGGTAAAAATCTGGGAACGTATGAAGGTGAATGTTACCACCAGAGGGCAGACATATTGTTTAATGACTCCAAACCAAACCCTTTAGGAAGGAGCCTACCTATGCCTGTAAAAACACAGTCAGATAGTGACTGAATAAATAACACTGAATAGATGCACAGAATTTCAGACATTGACAAAATGTAATGTTTAAGATGAAAGTAAATACATTTGCTTAAAACTCACTTGTAGTTTTGTATTCCTACAATGGAATTCAGAACAGGTCATCAGTTTGTGTAGTTTGACCTGTGAATAATAAATTGTCAAATTTAACCCATTTAACTTTATATTTAGTCCAGGAATTTTAACTTAAACATGTTTTCCATGACCTTGTCCGTCTTCATTTAAAATGAAAAATACATTCCTTTCTCAATAGTCTATCTCTTGTAGTTGAATAATAATTAAATTCTGTCTGCATTAAAGTTCATGTTTTCACAATGATCTCCTAGCATTTGCATATTCTTCTTTTCATTATTAGTAACACTTACATCCTTTAAAACATGTTATTTTGTTCTTCAGAGTATCATGGAAAATATTTACCTTTATGGGCCTAAAATTAAATACTTCAATAAAGTAACCTTTTTCAGGAATGCTGTATTGTAGTTTTTAGTGAAAGATGATGTTCAGGAATTTTTCTTTAGGTTTCTTGCTAGGATTGCACATGCTTAATTAAAGCATGTCATGCGTTGGCTTTTACTGCTTGTCCACTATTTCAGTTTACAGTGGTAGTGTCTTTTCTTTGAATTATTTTACTCTAAAACCTAGACAGTTTTTGGAAGGAAAACAAAGTCTCTATCCCATTGTTTCAAAGTCACAGTATTGACTGGAGGCAAGTCTTAAGAGCTTTCATTGCTCTCTGGGGGGTCTCAATTCTACCAGTTGTGTTGGAGTGAAGCATCATTGAAATGCTGCCCCAGATTTCCAGTTTCTCTACTGCCGTTTCCAGCAGGCACAGTTCCCTTAACAGCAGGATTTCTGGAGAGGTCCTTTGTAAGATGATTTTCAGATATGATCCTCAAAACTTTATCTGGAGAAATTTCTCCAAGTTACTTCTAAAGTTTTATGTGCTACTTCTTTACAACCTTCTTATGTCCTCAGCATTGAAATATGGGAGTAGGTTTCTCATTGCATCCAGGGAAATGTGCTGGCGGGATTGACAGCATTAGACACTCAAGAATATCATAGGAATTAATGATTTATTAAGATTTTTATCTTCATAGTTCACTTAACTAATGTGTCCTAGCTTCTTTTTTTGTGTGTGTGTCTATGTCTAGAAGCCTAGAAACATCTAAAAATAAACCTGAGTTGTGCTTAATAAGTTGATTTTTGCATCTGGGTTTTTGAAAAAGTCAATTAAAGTTATGAGACTTGACAACTCTCTACAAGGGCTGAATTCTGTCCCTTAAATACAGTGACAGAAACACTATTGTTGAGAACGTGCAATAGCTGTAATCTGTTGGAAGTTAAATGGGTGCCAGGGCTAATGCAAAAGTCAGCATTAGTAAGAAGGTTAGCCTTTATCTTCATGATGTTATATAGACCCTTAATGTGTGTTTTCTCTTCTCTTCTGAGATATCTTTGACTCTTTTGGGAAAGTTTTCAGTGAGTTCCGCCTCTCCCCCACTTTAAGTGAGTTCAAATTGCAAACTAATATGTAGGTTCCTGCTAATTAAAAAAACACATTAATTGGAATGGAAAGATAAGAGTTAGAAAGTGCTGAAACCAGAAGAAAGTGTGAAGACAACAAAGTGCGGGGAGACAGCGGAGAAGAGGTCTATTTAATTACATGTGAATAGCTACTAAAGGAACAGAGCTGTGATGTGTTGCTTACACAAACAAAACCTCAAGGTATCATTTTAATGAATGGTGATCGTAACTATGAATTATGGTCTGAATTGTTGAAGAATTACATTTATAAAAAAAGTGCAAATAAATATGAGCTCTGTGGTCTTTGAGAAGAATCTTGCATCTTTTCTTTGTCTTGCTACTCACAAATGGAAAAATGACCTTTCTGATGATGATCTAGTCTCCCATGATTATTCTGCACACTAGAATATATATGTAGAAAATATCTGAATTATGACAGAATGATGAAATGAAATTACTAGTTACTACAAGATTGCACAAGCACGAGTTTCTCTGAAGATACAGAATTGTGTTGATCCCTGAAGCTGATTGTCCCAGAGCTCCAGGGGCCGCGTGTGACTTATTCTGGATGGTAAAGGGTANCTTAGAGTCTAAGAGTTAGAAAGTGCTGAAACTGAAACTTATTCTGGATGGTAAAGGGTAGAGTGAGACATTTGGTTCTGAAAGAATGTCTATAAAACTATTGAATATTTGCTTTCATTAGTAGGAGGTTTTATCTGTGGTTGTGGGAAATAATTTATAATTCATAATGGTGAGCTAATGCACTACTTTGACTAATATTTTTCAAAAACACAATTCATATTAGTGGAATTATGGATTTGCATTTCATAATGAATCATTTGATTACAATTAGATTAATGTTCCCCTAGTTTCAATATTACTTTAGGTTTATAGTTTAAAAAAAGAAATGAGCTAAATTGATGTTGTGTTGGCATTGCCTTGAAATACAACTTGGAATTTAATATATTTTATGTACTTTTCAATATTTTGCATTTCAACATTAAATATTACCTATCAGAAATAAGGCTACTGATAATTTTTAACACTAAATATGACTGGAGAAAACAACCCATCACTTTTCTGACGGAGCACAACATGTAACTCAATCTTTGCAATCTAATTCCATTTCTGAACCCCAATCCTGAAACAAAGACTTGCACAGAGTCCGAAATGAAACACTTGAAAGTCTGTGAGTAGAACCCAGAAGAGCAACAATTTTTAATTCCCTTGTTGTCTTTATTCCTTCAGTGCTGTTTCTACCATCCTATGATAGATTTTTAAATACCTACTATTTGGGCACAGTTGGGTAATTAGTATGTAAATCTTACTTTGAGTGCAATTGTGTAATAGTAGGCACAGAACTGTAGAACAAGCTTGAAGGTTCCTTTTAAGAAGGCTTACATACTAAAATATAATTAGACAGTCAGACTTTGAAGTATCTTAAAACTTTTGTTTGTTGTATGATGACTTCTGAGTTTTCATATAAAATTATTTTGCAAATTTCTGTATGTTCTTTAAGGTTGTGGCTCTCTGTCCATACACTACCAGTCCTAATGAGACTGTAATTTATGATTACAGCTCCTAGACAGAATTAATAGGTACTATGCAGCACAGTTTTTTAGCACTTATGTTTTTAAAGAATATTAAAGCTTATTCCACTAAATATATTCATATAGGTCAGAAAAAATATTATTGTTTTACTGTTCAGTACCACCATTTTAAAACAATGTGTGAAAGGACATGTTTAATGTAAGTATTCTGCTTTCAGAAGTATTTCATGTAGCATACTTCACTCATCAAAAGTTTTCTTTGCTATTAACAAATCTGGATTTGAGGCCATTAATTTTATTTGGGTTACGGAAAGGAAAACTTGGATTTATATCCATCTGCTTTAATTCTGAATAGTGCTTCAGTACTGGAAGGCTAACAACTACGTTGTAAAGAAAATATAATATACTGCAGATGACTGAGGGAGATGGTACCATTGCAGAGTTTGGATAACCAGCACGGCCAGATTATCCTCACTGACTTGATCTTCAGCATGAATGGATGATCATATGTTATAATCAAATTATTTATTAGATTAAAAAATGCAAAACTCAATGATAGAAAGATGATGAGTTTTAAGACTCTATTTCATTACATTTTGAAGGGAGGACATAGAGCTTCCCTTACACATCCAGCCAACTGTCCTGAGAATGGTTTTAATGTTACATTGCCAATTTGTAATCTTCAGAAGTATCATCATACAGTAGCTTTAAATAAAAAGCTTTCCATTATATGTGTTTCTGTTTATTTTCCAAGATGTGGTTTCTGCAAAGGTTAAATTATTTTTATTTTTCAAGTTCTGTATTAACTATAGTATAAATGTAGAAGTGTCCAAATTGGTTTCCTGTGAGCAAGCTTAGTTCAGAGAACAGGACAGTTACCTCCGATCAGACAGCACTTCATGGAAGTCAGTATTAGGCAAAAGATTTGTGTCCATTCACAGTCAACGGTATAACTGACTTAAGCATCGGTTTTACTGTTGAGTGTTCTGTAACTTAAGACATGTACACATGTATTACCCCTATGTTGTTGTTGTTCTAGTTTTTTTTCCTCATGATTCTGACCTCTACTGCCTTGCATAATTGAGAATTAATTGTGCTGGTTTTAAGGTTTTGGAGGGAGGGGAATGATGCCTTGTGGCGTGATGACTGGATTGTAAATCAGCACCAGTTTCCAGCTCATCCTAAGGTGTAACTTGTGCCCTAGATGTGCCACCCGTTGCTATCAATTCAAGACAGTCACACTATAAAGGTTCTATCTAAGGAAAACTGTTGGAATCACTTAATGGTGTATATAAAGAAATAAAAACAGAAGAGAACTTAGATTGGTGGGTTTGTTTTTTTTGACTTGTGGAGTTGGTTACACTTGAACTGATCTGAGAATTTGTGAGTGGTAGATGTAGACTTCACTCAGGAAAAACTGTTCTAATCTTGTGTGGGTACCGTTTTGAAGTACTTGCAGGATCATTGGTGAAACAGTGAATTTAGAGGAAAAATGTGAGAGAAGTGTATGGAGTTTTATTTTTCCATCTGGTTTCATTACTTTAAGATTACATTAAAATGTCTTTAGAGCTTTTTCGAGTCTGCCCTCTATGTAAAATGGAGTAATGCCTCTAGGATTACTCTGAAGCTTGAATTAAGCTTTTGATCACTTTCCATCGTGTAGTTCAGTGCAAATTTGATAAAACAAATATTTCTAGGTATTATGCCAGAAATTTTAATCTGGAAACCATTAAGGAAGCAGCACAGATGCAAAGTAGGCAAATGTTGGGAAGTGATTGTAGTATTTTGCTTGAAAAAGACAGTGTAATCCTTTGTCTCCAAATAACTTTCCCAATAGTGTTGCACAGTCAGAAAGATGCTTGCTTAAAGGTTGGATGGGAAATGTAATTGACTGGTTTCTGTTCTCAGATAGGGTCTGATAGTCAGTCATTTACTGGATGGTGATGGGAGTCTCTTCGGCTGGGTTAGATGAGACTCCACAAAATATTTTGTGCTGCTTCTCCTGGCTACATTAAGTTCGATATGAACCATTTCCTGTCTGTCTTGCATATATACAGGAAACTGATACATAACCATGAACAGTTTGGCTGCTTTGGGGAGTCTCTGGGAATGTCAGATTCTCAGCCTGGGCTGCTGTTCATACATTTAAGCATGGGAAAACTTGGAAACCTACTGGATTCTCTGAGATACCTTTCTGAGAAATGTTAGTGTAATAATTGAACATGTTTGTAAATGTAGCGCTCTGTGTTTGTGCATCCTGTCCTCATAACTTACTCAGCTGTGCCAGTACTATTTGGTATAGAGTAGCAAGCCAGCCTACCCAGTACAGCTGTGTTTTTCACATTTTGCATCAAGACGAGAAACAAGAACTCCCTGAAGACCAGTCTGATGAAGTCCTTGTCTGTCTTTCATTAAAAGCATTAAGGAAGCTTCAGGATACTTATCTAACTTAGACTTTCTTCCTGTGCTGAACAGGGTGGAAGGCAAATGTTTAAACCAGGTGACTTTCGGAAGTCTCCTCCAACCTTCACTACTCTGTAGTTCTGCTATATTTCCACTCTCCATTTCATAACAAGTCTGTCTGCGGTTCTTCTGTGGGTGGAAATTTCAGAAGTATTGGAAGGTCTTTTTATCCAATGATCATGCACAGAACGAGTGAGAGATCTTGGTTCCGGTTTTTTGCTGACCTTCATGGGGTTCTTGGTCAGTTCTGTTGTCTGTGTGGTGACTGCCAGCACCCAGGGTATGCAATGTGGAAGCTTCCGTCTGCTCTGAGCCCCTGTGTGACAGGGAATGACTGGGAGAGCTGGTGTGCTAGATCACGGTCCCTAATGGGCCTGCATTCTGTAATAAATCATCATCCGTCCTGCTCAACCAGCTTTTCTCATGTGGAACTTGAAGCTGCATCTCCCATCCTTATGTGCTCTAACTGCGTAGCTGAGGAGAAACTGAGAAGGAGTAACACCGTTTCTGCTTCTCAGAAGTACTTGTAATCCCCATCACATCAGACTTTTCCAGTTCTCCTAGACAGGTTTCTTGTAGACTTCAGGTGCTTAATCACATCTACTTAGAGAGCTGTAGAGTGTTACACAGATGATAAGTGTTTATCTACCCAGAATATCTGCTTCTGTGCCCAGGGGGATGAATGAAGTCAACTCTAGGAAATCCTGAGGCAGAGCTGGGACTTGTGTAGAGTATTTGGATATCTACCAAAATCCTGGGACTTTTTGATGCTACAAACTGAATTGCTGTTCAGAATTTAAGTGAGATAAGGTGAGTTAGCATAAGATTTAATATTAACTTCCCACCCTAAAGTTATAATTTGTTCTATTAATGGCAAAACTTTGTGTTACCATCTCCTATGGATGTGAATAATTCACCAAACTGGAACATCAGGCTCTGGTTTGGTTTCCTAGGACAAGTGGTGGCAGTTCTCTAATTCAATTTGTTTACACCAAAAGACTAAACTTCAGTTAATGCTACCAAGCTGTTTATGTATTATTAAATGCTACAAAAGACCATAAAATAAAGGAAAAACTACATGAGCACAGCTCCTGGTTTGTATATTGCATTTGTGAATAGAAGACATTGATTTGATGTCACAAGTATTTTTAACAAGATTACAAAATGCAAATAGCATTATGTAAGAGAGATTACCTATGGCTTTAATACAGGATTGTTTTTAAGCCAGGAGCTACATTTTGCTGGGTTATATATGTTTGTTTATAGTTGAGCACATTAGGATTATGCTCAGAATACCATTTTCCAAATCCTTGATAATTTCAGGTTAGATTACTTCATTTTTTTAATTTAAATTTAGGAACTTAATCTGAATTGTGATTATTTTTTTTTAATAGCTTTCAAGGTGGATAGCTTCTTTGTTTAGGATCATTATGAACAATCTGATTTGTGTAGGTAGAAATGGAAATTGTGGTTGTTTATCATACTGCCTGTAACTTTTGTTTTCCCAAAGGTAGAGAACCACTTGGTCTTTTGTGTTGTTTCCAGAACCAAATACATTTTGGCAGAAAGTATATGGACAACATGTCACATTGCCAAGCAGATTGTTGAAATGTTAGTTTTGTACTGAACCACAAGGAAAATCTTACAGACAGCTGAACTCCAAATAATTTCTAAAAGGCCTCAAGTGTACAGTACTACAAGTTCTTGACCTTTTAGTGAATGAAATTTCAGGAAGCTTACACAGCTGGCACAGAACAGCTTCATGTGACTCTGCATTGTTGTCATTGCTTTATGATCTGAATGCCTAAAATGTGCCACTCCCTACGAGACAGACAGGAGAAAGAAAGTCTCTTACAAAGGTAATGTTTCCTTTTGGAAAGCTGAAATGTTTTGTGTTCTCAGCAGCCAAGTTTTCCTTTTAACAGGCTTAACAGGAAGCATTCTTTTTTGTCCCCCAGAAGTAGTTTCAGTTTTTGTATTTCACAGTGGTTTATGCCCAGTTTCATTCAAATATGTTGACATCTTCTAGTTTGAGCACCAGATTTCTTCCAAACCTTTATTACCCTGGTTTTTTTCCCAGGGAAACATTTGGCAGCATCACAGAGTGTATTTAATATTTACAGGCCAAGGAAGTAAAGTAGAAATTTCAGAGGGAGGGAAAAAAAAATCATTTAAACACTTGTGAAATGCTAGTATTGCGCAGAAGTACACAAGCAAAAAAACCTGAAACTATAGCTTGAATGTAGGTAGTTTCTTCCTTGTAATTTAAAGAGTAAAGTTTTTCTTGTGTTTTGTGATTTGTGTTCATATCTCTTACTACAACTAGATAGTTTTCCCATTGGCTTAGTTTTAATCTCTGCAGAGCTCTGCTCTATGAGTACCAAAGCATAGCTTCCAAATGCTGCAGGCCATAAGGAGTTTGAATGTTATGGAGATTATCAGAGCCTATCCTTTTAGAAGATAAATTCCTGTGGTATTCTCAGTCTACCATTTCTAGGTAGTATTCAGATGGATAGTGATGTACTCCACAGGGAGATGATAATTATATCTGAGAGACCTGAGAAGTGGGATGCAGACTTTCGGGATATTTTGATGGTGATAACTTCTGGTAAAAAATTGGCTGGAAGGCACCTTGAGAAAAGCTCCTTTTAAGTGATTACATGCAATTTATGTTCAAAGTGACAAAAATACAATGGGGTATGAACTTTGATGTTGCTTAAATACCAAGAAAGCAGCTGAGAAAATCCATGGCTTCCTGCTAAGCTCAGCTCTTCCCATCCCCTCAAATTCAAGTAGGCTGGAGTGAGTCCTAGAGACATTGTGTCATTTTTAAATGACAGTCTGATCAAGGATGTACCCATGATTTGCGTGGCTTTCACATCTCTGCTCTTGAATATATGGGACTAGTGGGAGTAACACTTTCTTCTTGTTCTCATGGTTGGCCTTCTGAAGTGCAGAAAGTGCTGAAACGGAGGAGGAGGGGGACAGTGCTTGTAAGGGAAAAATGAAGTCTCTATAAAGTCATTTGACAGCTTGCTCCAGGCAGTAGTGATGCAGTCATTTCCTTTAGGTGAACCTGAAGTGTGGATATTCCCATTGAAACAAGATTATCGGGTGGTGACTGAACATAGTTCAGTAACTAAGTCCTCTCAAACAAAAATAATTTTTTTTTCCTCCTGACCTCTCCTATGTTCCCATGCTAACATCAGACCTTTTCCATAAACTCTTTTAAAGGTATCTGAGCAAATAAAATACTCCCCTTAGGTTATGTGGCAAGTGTTATTAAAATAAGTGATGAAAATTGTATTTCAAAGTGACAGTTTTGAAATGTGAGAGATGCATTGCAATATAGACTAACCAAGCTCTATCTGTTCTTGTTTCCTATACCAGACTTACAGACCACAAGTTCCTGATGAGACTGAACTGTTCACTTTTCTTAACCTGCATGATTTAGGCCTGTGTAAGATGTTTAAGCAAACTTTATAAAATATTATAAAATAAACTGGAAGTTGGAGAGAATAATAAGAGAGCTCTGTGAAATGAAGACTAACTTACCTTCTTTTGCTGGATTAACATTGGTGCACTTGTTAAACTTTGTGAAGTTGCCCCCTGTGATTAATAATGCATGGGAGAAAGTGAAATGGGAAGAAATACATACATTGCAGCTCCTTCTCTGTTCTTCCCTTCTCCCCACTGTATCCTCAGCTGGCTCTGAATGGGCAGGAGGAGGAGAAAAAATATCTTTCTGAAATGGTTTATGCAAATCATTACCAAGTTTTTTTTTGTGCCAAACATACTCAATTTGTAAAAGGTGAAATGATACTTGTTGAATATTTGCAGGCACTGAAATGCTTACCACTTCATTTCACACACATAACTTGGGTATCTACCCTGGCCTTGAGTTGTAGGGAATTTAAAATCTAGAGGCTTTTATTTACAGATATAAAACTGACAACAGGGTGAGGAGTAAATCTTGCTGCTTTCGTCTTACGAAGACTCATTTCATCATTTGCTACAAAACAGTTAGCAGCGACTCATGTTTAGAACACTAAGCTCAACTCTTCTGTGATTCTTCCTTTGAATTTTCATTTTCAGAGTGAATCTTGCCCTTGTATGTGCATCTGTTCAGGATTAACATTTTCACTGCAGTTGAAGTAAAACTTAAATTCAGCGTTGGTCTTTTAAATTAGGAGATGTAGTTTATGTCCAGTGTTGTTGTAGGCCTTCCTCTAAGGCTAGCTAAAACTACCACTTTCCTGGTTCTTTAATACATGTATTCTATAGTTTGATATAAGAAGCTGATACTCTTTCTTAATGAATTAATGATAGGTCTAAAATTTTTTTATTAAACATGTATTTTAATACATTTTTGCCTATGACACATGGGATACAAATTAAAAGTCTTTCAGACAGAATTTTCTAGCTCTTGTACCAAAGAATACAATAGTAGGTGCATAAAGATATATTTAGTATTTCCACATATGGCTTGATCTGTCTTGGTTTTGAGAACTTTCATCCACTGATAAATTTGGCATTCATTATTAAAGTAATTTAACTTTAGAATCAATTTTTAATTTTTTCTCCCCTTGTGTCATTCATAAATATAACTCCTTTTTTTTTTTTTTTTCCCCCGAAAGAAATGGTGTTAGTGTCTGGGTAATGTTGATGAATGAATGGGACTGTTTAGTTCTCAGAATAAATGATCTGTTGATATTACACAGTCCAAACCTTTTGATGAGTACTTCCTTCTCCAAAACTAAGCATGTCTCTCCTCCTTGCCTCCAAGTGCAAAACACCTTCATGAAACTCAGGATCCGAGATGACATAACCCTTTACAACCATTACTAGTTCTTGGCTTTTTCAGAATGTACCCTGCAAATGGTACTCAGGAGCTTCTGTGCTGCTTTTTGATCCAGCTGAGCAGTCTGCAGAGTGTGTGACACAGGCATGCCTAGTATGAAGCACGGTGCAAGGGGGAGGTTTGATGTCCTCAAGTCAGAAATCATTTCCTTTCATTTGGACTGATGCAGAGAGGGGGTAAATATAGAGATGTATAACAGACTAACTGCAGAGGGACGCTGTTTAGATTCCACCAAGCCTTTTACTCCATAAGCTCGTTTAAACAAGTAAGAGAAATGCCACCTCTGTGAAGACTGAGACATGTGACAGCTCTTCTCACTGGTACAAATGAGCAAGAAATTGGCAGTGAGTTGTTTAGCAGCGAGGTAGTAAAGCTCTGAGGTAAACACAGCAAATGTCTATCAGATTTTTTTACCACCTCCATCTCATACCAGTGCGTAAACTAAAGCTTTCTGTTCCTCCGGGAGCAGAAAGGTGCCTGTCTGCCTGGGGAGGACAGAACCACTGGTCTTGCAGCTCTAGAAAAGTTAAGTCCTAATGCTGA
This sequence comes from Thinocorus orbignyianus, assembly GCA_013400375.1. NCBI lineage: Eukaryota > Metazoa > Chordata > Aves > Ciconiiformes > Thinocoridae > Thinocorus > Thinocorus orbignyianus. The sequence continues at coordinate 1,108,790 of VXBW01002226.1, forward strand.
GTTTCATTCTTTCTGGATGCAGTGTTTCCTTGAAGAGGCTGACACGGCTGTCTGACCAAAAGGTCACAGATTTGTTTTATGCTGCGGATGTGAGTATGGTGCTGATCTAACCTTCTGTTTTCCAAAGCTATTAAACTAGTGTGGCCCAGCCTATGTTACTGCTTATTCAGCCTTTTCTAAGAATTCAAACAATTAGCTATAGATAATGTCATCTAATTCCACTGTGAAATAAAAGAGAATGGGTGGTCAAAAACTTCCTGACAAGAGCTTTTTTGTTTCAAATAATGCAAATGAAGCATCCTAACCCAGTGAGAGGGAGCTTTTCTCTTGTAACCACAGGTCTTTTGTTCCCTTTTCTGACAGACTGCATATTCTTTCATCTCTGTGATTAGTAGGGCTACTGTTATGGTCAGTCTGAAATGGTAAGTGTATGTCTAGCTGATGTTGGTCTCTCACATTTAGGAAGTCTCTGTACAAGCATGTTTAGCTGTCTTTGTCTGAATTTGTTAAAGGTTAGTAACAGACTACTATAAATCTGAGTTCAGATCCCTGCATACTCCAGTCCCTTTGTCAGAGATGTGAGGAAAAACTAGTATCTCTGCATAACAGAAGTGTTAAATGTATTGCATGAGAGAGAATACTTAGCAAAAAACATTTTTTTTTTTTTAGCAGCAAGTGATGTCTTTATGATGTCTTCCATAATCAGTTTGAGAAAACAGAAGTTGGACTCTATTAGTTCATCATGTTTTTTGGTGAGTCTTAGTGAGACAGTATCTGTATCCTAAAACTAGTTTTGCAGACCTGTGACATTTTTAATAGACAGACATCTATTAACACTGTATAATCTTATCTCTAATAAGAGAAATAACAATTTCTATACATGAGAGAAGACTGGAAGATAGTTTTAAAACATGCTTTCCAGTGTCTGTAGATTTTTTTTTCTGAGATATGAGGGGTAAAAAGAGGTTTTTGAGGGACAGCAGAAATTAAACACCAAGTGCAGATGCAGTCATATCAGGGATTTATACTGTAAATATCAGATATGTATATATAATATACATAAAAAATGTCATATTTTTCTGCTGCTTTCCAAATCCTTGGTTTGGTTATTTTTCACCCAGTGGTCAGGGTTGCACTTGCCTTTCTTAGAAACACTAATCATAAACCCAATGATTCATTCTTGATATTTATTTTTTTTAAACTAATTCAGAACTTATAGCTAATTTTTGTTTGACTTTCTTATGATGTTTTGTCTGCTGACTTCTTACTGCAAAGCCCTTCTTCAGTTACTTGAGGCCAGTCCTTGTCTTTACAGTCAGAATGATTTGGGAACACTAGACGACTGTGAGTCTGCTTCTTTTGCAAGTCCTTTCTGAGTATGTTGAACTGCATAAGCCTGAGCATGGATCCCTGCAGGACTCAGGATAGCCTCCTTTCCCTGTGTGACATGATTACCTAGTTGGAATTTTGAAGCTGCACCTTTCATGATAAGCAGAATCAGTAACAAAGGCTCCAACTTTGTACTTTTTTCTCTCCATTACTTAATACCTAGTTTGCATTTAGCAACCATTGTTCAGTAGCAGTAACTGCTGTTGGATACTGTTTCCTGGTTGCGGCTGTTTTAACTTGCTTTGGTGTCCTAAAATACAGACTAAAGCAGTTAGACACCAACAGCTCTAAGTCACTGAAACTTTGAATGGGGAACAGGGAGCAGAGTATGTAAGGAATGACACAGGTGAGGTCTGCTCTATGCAGTAACTTGTTGAGAATAGTTGAGAGAAAATTTGTAGTTCTGTATGAATCAATTTCTCATATTTGAATGGAACTTCCGTGTTCCAGTTTGTTCCTGCTGCCCCTTATCCTGTCAGTGGGTCCCGAAACTGGGCTGTGGAGGTGGAAGCTCAGGCTGCAGGACAGAGCGTCCTGCCGGGGAGAGGATGATTCGACTCAGTAGTTTCAATGAGCGTCCTTGACTTTTAAAAAGCATTTCCAACCTTTTCTTGTATCAAAATAGCTGTAACTTCATAGCAATCTGACAACACTGTCTTTCTGTGTAGTCATGTTGAGAAAGCTGGCTGATTCAGACTTCTTTCTAAATAGTTGCATGTGTGGAGGCTCTTCGGATTTTATAGTGTGCTGGTTGTTACAGGTTGAGTTGGACCGGCAGTAATTCTTTGCTGTGATGTAGTCTTTTGGGTTTGTATTTTTCCTCTTATGATTCAAGTTTTCAGTAAATTACAAATAGGCATCTTTGTTCTTTATTTCTCCCCTCCTTTTGTTAGTCAGTATAAGTGCAAGGGTTTCACTAGGCAGGACAGTTAAGAAAGAGCAGACAGTTGGAGGCGATCAGAAAATGAAACCTCAGAGCTCTCAAGGGATGGTAAGTGACTGGTAATGGCAAGATAACAAAAGATTTCTTTCAAGGAGTTGTGTGGAAGAAGCAAAGAACTAAAAGCGTTTTCAGCTGCATTGAGAGAAGAAGCAGTCTGCAGGAAACTATGGAAAAAATGAGAGGAAAACCACAAGGAGAGAACTGGATTGTTTTACAGACAAAATTTAAAATGAGAACAAGAAAATACCTTTGTATTGTACTTTCCAGTGTATTTATATAAGGTAGACTTTCATGTAAGTGATCATATGACTGAACATCAGCTTTGGGAACAGAACATGTTGTATCTAAATGTGTTATATTCCTTCTCATTTGAGCATACTCTTGAATGTGCAAATTCTTTCTCTCTGGAAAGACAGCATCACATGGCAGTTTCATTTCTTCCATTTGTTATTACAGACTAACATATATCTGAATATATAAGGAGGAACAAAGTCATAGCCTAATCAAAGTGTAGTAGATGAAAGGAGGCATTTCAGTTTTGCTGTATGTGGAGTTAAGATCAGAAAGGCAAAGGGCAGGTTGTATTTAAAAAGAGATGGCAAATAGAATGTGAAGCAGTTGATTTAGTTAATTCAGACATTTAAACAATGTGGAAAGATGTTTAAATATTGTCCAAAGCTTGAATTAAAATGACCTTGCCAGTATCCTCTTGGGGTGAGCTGGGGGAGTGTGGGTGCTGGGGTTAGGCAAGTTTGCAGAGAGAATTCGTGTTGCTGAGAAATGGTGTTGAAGATAATGGCTAAGGCTAAGAGATTGGGTATTGCTTTGGATAGCATATTTTGTCTGAGAAGACATTTTGTAGATACAGCTTTCCTCAATTTCCTCACTTGTTTGCTCTCAGGCTTTATATAATACTGTATCTCAATTAATCTGCTCTTATCAACAGATGCCCTGCTTGTTCTCAACACTGTTACTGTAATTTCCTTATTAACTAGGGCAGCCAGTATTTTTGCTGATAGCATTAGTGCTTCAGATGTGCTTGAGATCTGAGCCACCACAGTCAATTGCACAGGAAACAGTGGCCTTGGGGGATCCAGCCAGATTCTCACTGATCCCGCACCCATCACACACCCCCAGTTGCTTTTGAGTAAGTATGAGTTTGATTCTCCAGTTGTGTCACGGGCAGGTGATGGAGAAAGCTTGAAAAGAAACCAGAGGTTAAAGCTACCCTGGAGAACCTGGTTGCAGTCTGAGGTCAAGCTGGGCACTCTCAGCTGCTCCAGAAGTGTTAATTGTCCCTGTTCAGTCAAAGGCTTCAACCTGTGCTTAAAGACCTTGGAGTGGCTGTGGTTCTCCTGGGTCAGTCTTCTAACAGAGTTTGGGATCACATTGTATGTGCATGGTTTGTGGAAAAGCATTGGTCCTTGGTTTAATAAAGCTAATTGAGATTACAATTGCCTTTGTGGATGAAGGGAGAGGAGAAAGCTGTATGTATTCTTTTCCTCCCCTGCAAATTAAGATGGCTAACTATTTATCTGTTGGTTCCTGCTACCTGTATCACTCACTTGTTCAGCTCCTTTTTTCATTTGTATGAAACTAACACCAGTAATATGGTGGGACAGCTTGTAAATTAGTCAGTCATCTCTTCATGAATGTAGAAAATATGCCTATTGCTATGTTTTCTGACTTTTATTGTAGTTAATATCAAGAGGAGCTTTGTACAAAGCTGATTACAGTGAAGCTGGGAGGAAAATATGAATTACTATGGATGAAGAATGATCTGTTTAATATACAAATGTATATTAATTTGCTTTGAAATTGTCTAGTTTTGCTCCTATGGCATCTTTCACTCTCAGTTGCGCTGTTGCTCCTGGGCTCACGTTTATATACTTTGAAAGGAAATGGAAAGATTCCGCACTGTCTCTAGGACAGTAAGCCACGTGTGAGAGGTTTTCCCTCAGTCTTTTTCTTATCAAAGAAATACTCAATTAAAACACAAAGGGAAGTCTTCTGATAATCTTCTTCAGGGGTGGATTCGTTAAATGTGTAACAGGCTGTTGTAGCACTGTTTCTCTGATCATAGACACGCTGGTAGAGAATAGAGCTGGAAGATGAAGGCAGCGCAATGCATTGCTGAAGAGGAGTCTGTCCCAGGTCTTTTTCTTCCCCCTCTTTCCCTGGGGCAGTTCATCTCAGCACAGTAACCTATTTCAGTCTTACTGGGCTCTATTGCAAATCTCATTAAAGTATGATTGAAATGAAATATAACAAAATTTATAAGACAAACTTGATTAGAAGATCAGCTGTTACAGTCATGCTACCCCTAGGTGTTACTCAATCATTAGAATTTACATTTTATTTGTATTTGAGAGCAATTATCTATTCTATCTAAATCTTGATTTCTTGAAAAGAAAAAAAGAAAATCTTAATTTTTGTAGTTGATTTATGTCTGTTTGAGGTAGAAGCTCTTATTTATTTTTTAAAGTCAGACTGTACAGTTCAGCTTCTGAACTGAGTCATCTTGGGTGCAGTTAGAAATGTTGAATCTGCAGCTTAAGGTTGAACTTACACTCTTACAATGATAATACTTTTTTTTTTTTGAGTGAGTAGGCTTATGTGGTCATGAAAAGGGGTTAATTTATCTTATGGTTTAGCTGCTAAAAAAAAAATCATAAACGGGGATGGGTGCGGAAATCTCAAGGAAGCATCTGTGAACAGAGAGGAGCTGAGGTTGTCCTGCCTGGAGATGCACAAGTTCAGACGTGAGGAAATAATATTTTTTTTTCTTCCGTTATGCCCTAGAAAACAGGCTTGTGGCCCTTCTCCTTTTCCACTTTCCTAAGCTCCATGGGTTCTCACCTATATTTTTTTTGTTACATCATATTTTAGGTCAGGCAAGACATTTTATCAGAAAGAGCTCTAATTTGCCGTCTGCAAGCAGTCGTTGGGTCTGCTGTGAAGGAAGCAGGCTAGAATAAAAACTCCTCGCTTGGTGTTTAGCTGCACAGGGCCCCATTCCGTCTGCTCGACCCACTCAGTTGTGACTTGGCCTGTGGGAGTCTGAGATGGTCAATGAGCCGTCCAGACTCCAGTTGAAGAACATTATCCGCTGTTCGTATGTGGATCTAATGCTTAACACCATGAGGCTAACAAGCAAATAAGCCCTTTTCCATTCATTTTCTGGTGAAATACTTACCTGTCTTTACTGGTTTCTGTGGCTTGGACTATTAGTTTTTAGTTCAAGTGAGCTGCTCAGATCAAGCACTTTTATGGTAGTGCTTGGTTAGTACTAATCAAATTCAGTGTAGGTGTGAAGAGTATGGTGGTAAACCTCTCTGCCAAAGGTTTTCTGCACTACACCCAGAATTTTGTCTTCCTTCTATTGATAGGGTAGGAGCTAGCATATTGGGTCAGACCAAAGGTCCTACTACAGCTGTGTCTGGAGTCTGATGGCAGATGTCTGAGAGATCCTAAGGGTGAGCCAGCAAGAATGTGTAGTACACTAGCAGTTTTCATCTTGGTAGCTTTCTGAATTAGAGTTGGTGTTGGTGGTTGGTTTTTTGGTGGTTTGGGTTTTTTGGTGGGTTGGTGTTTGTTTGGTGTGTGTGTTTTTTGTTTTTGTTTTTGGTTTTTTTTTAAATATCCTTCAGTACCTTTCTTTGCTTGATTTGTATTATTACTTTATGATCCCATGCAGGCTTCCGTTGTTCGCAGCATCACGTGTCTTGGCTTACTTACGCGTTATGTCATAAGATACTATTAATCTACAAAAAAAGTCAATTTGGCGGGAATAAAGACAACTCACAATTAGAGGGCCTGAGATCTGTACCTGCCTGTGATCCCCTAGATTCTGAAACTCTGAGAACTTGCTCTTAGATTTATTGGTGCTTATGTGTTAAATTTCATACCATTATCCATACTGAGCGGGAATTAACTCACCATTTACTTCACCAGAAAATTTACTAATGTACCAAAAACACTTGAATATTAGTATTTAGTCTATCAATATTGATTTGGCTTGGCATTTAATTTGGAAATCTATAATACCCCAGTGGTGGTGGTGATTTGGGAGAGAGAAAGTGATTTAGTGACTTATGAACATACCACATAAGCTTCTGTGGCTTATTAAATGAGGCTTTATTTTAACGAGACTCAGGTTTGATTTTTTAATACTGTGTTTTGAAATAAAACAAAATAGCTATTTTTAAGCTTTTTGTTTGATTAAACATAATTTAGAAAAAAGCAAAACTTTTTATCTAATCATTGAGGAAATAATTCTACTGCTCCTCATACTTTACTGGGAAAACGTGCTCTCTAATATTCATGGTATAAAGCTAGATTATCTGTCTGGTTTTGTATGTGCATGTAAACATGTGTGGTTTGAAATCTGTCCCGTTTATGGTGAAGTCTTCCAGCCACAAAATATTTTTTTACACTAGGTCCAAGGTATCGAAAGCAATACTTTCAGCAGCTCCTCACAGGCCCTTCCCTCTGGACATGCCAACCTCTGAGCTGTTGACTTTAATCTCCTCTCACTACTGCTGTGTACTGGTGCAGTCGAGCAGTGGAGAGGCTGAAATGCCCGTCTGAGCATTGGCTGGATGAGGCAGGTCAGAGAGGTTGTGGTGGCACAAAGGGTTCCCACTCAAGGCTCAGCACTGGCCTGCCCTGGACTCAAGCTGTGTCCTGCTGTCCCCAAATAGGATGTTTCTACTCTGCAGTTTTCAGCAGATACCAGGAGGAGTTTGGCTTAGGTTCACTACTGGATCCAAGCCAGCCTTATTTATTCATGCATTAAATGTGCAAGCTAACAAACTTTCTTGGAGTTTGGGATTCTGGGTGTATCTAAACTCTTTCCAGTAAGCAGCCTGAGAAAACAGCATGAGGTTCAGAGACCTAGTCTGACTGCTCATAACTTCTCCAGGCCTAGCAGGATTCACTAGGCCAAGGCCAGTTCAGAGAACCTGAGCAGATGTTCTGTTGCTCACGGCATATCTGAAAGGTTGGTTATACACAAATTTTCACACTGAGCTGTTTTACATTACTGTAATGATGCCCAACACACCTGTTCCACCTGCCTGTAATACCAGGAGCAGCAGCACAGGTCTCAAAAGTGGCCGTATTATTATGTAGTTGGTGTGGGAGTCAATGCCTAGTCCTGTGTTGCCCTGGAGGTGGAGGTTTTTAACACCCAAGCTTCTTCAGATGTAGCTACACTGTGCTATGCTGTCTGTGGAGACACATGGTCAGAGATAAAGCAGCTGTTTGATGCACACTGAGGCTGAACACTGTCTCAGTTTTTATAAGAGCAAAATTGAGTACAAATAGCTTGTAATGAATGGGAACAGGGGATAAGGAATAGGAGATAAGAAAATAGAAGTGTCAAAAGTGCATCTTTACTCAGGAGAGAGAGAAGTTCAGAAACTTCTGAACTTCTAGAAAATGAGAGGATAGGAGTAGGGAGGGTACCCAGTTGTGAACCCTGGACTATTTCTTTGTCTTTTCTATTGATAGTATTTTGATAGAAATGACTCAGGTGCTAAACTATGTGGTCTGTCCTCAAAGATAAATATCTTAGCACAGCTCAGTGTCCTAGGCAGGAATAAATGACACCTTCTGGACCTGCTGAATGCCCTAAGGAGGAGCATCTGACACCTTCTGTACTAATGAATGTTTGTGTGCTAAAGCATACAGTGACCCAGCTTCAACAACAATTTAAAGTACTGTCACAGGGTGGTGATTTCCTATGGCTTATACCAGTGCCCTGTATATGGGAACAGGAATGTGGTGATGTTCATATGCATAAGATGATTGCAGTTCTCTACTGTGTTTGGATCCCAGATGCCTACCTGCCATCCCATTGTCCAACGGCAACTCAAACTCAAATGATAACCTCTCTAGGCATGCAAAGTAGGAAGACTCTTCTCCTCTTAGGGAGGTAGTGGCTTGAAATCTAGGACAGAGGCTTTCTCTCTGGAGTGCTTTTTGGAATCTAGGGTCTTAAATTTCGGTCAGGTCGGAAGTTGTGGTTAAATGCTCGATCAAATACCTAGATGAAATAGAGAGAAAATGAATTCACTTTTTGTAGTTCAAAGCAAAGAATAAGTTTGTCTAGATATACCCATTCTACTTAGCTTAAAAAGCAGTAGTTGTGATGTAATGGTTTTTTGTTCAAGCTACCAGATCTAAGGAACTGAAAGCTACAAGAAGGAAAGTTTTGCTTTAGATGAAGAAAAGTGGTTGGAATGTGTGGTAGAAAACTTCAAAATATGCATTTGTAGTTGCAGGTTGAAGAGTGGAATACTTTTAAATTAGAGACAAAGGTGTGATGTTTCAGGGTGGGCATTTTTACCTTGCAGAAATGTAAAATTTTCATGTTTATTGAAGTACTGAAACACATGGAAAGCAGAACTTGGTTGTCAGGCTTAGCAGGGATTCTAATACCTTTAATGTTTCAGTCTTACTTTCCTAAATCAAGAGAAATAACTTATGCTTTCATATAGCGTCAGTGGTTTTGGCCATGATTAGTGTGCTTGCTAGGAACCCTAGTTTCCTCGGTAAATAATCGTGAGCAACTGAAAATATCCTTTTTTTCTTTGCTGCTTTCCACATGCTACTTGTTAGGGAAAGCTAAATAACCTTGTCACTTTCAGCCTATTACAATAAGTTGTCATTGTTGACAATATTATGTCGTAGAATTCAATACAGAACATTGTTTCAGATTCTTCCTCTTGTGTGTGCAAGACAGCCAAAGATGCCGGATGGATCTGAACTACCTTTGTTAAAATAATCAGCGAGGTTCAAGATGATTTATAGCAAACAGTGGGTGATCCCGCTTTGTTGGAGTGTCCTTTGTCATCCTAAGGATGGCGTGTCAGCATGGTGTGGCAGTGAGTGGGCTGTAAAGAGCAAGAGTGCAGATGGGGTGATTCATAGAGCCCTGAAATGGGTGGATTTCAAGTGAAGCATTTCTAAGTTTAATTTCAGAATGCAGGGAGGCAAGCGCTGTTGTGAGAATACATGAAATATTTGTATGTTTCATTGAAAGTGTTAAACCAGCATGAGACAGTTCTTGAGTTTGTCTCTGCTTTCCTCTCTCTTGGGAAGTGGGTTGCTTCATTTAACTTCCTGGCCCTAAGAATAAAGACCTTGGAAAGACTTTTGTGTATCACCAGACAGATGATGCAAGGCTTAAACACAGCCTTGGGAACATCTTTAGCCTCTTTCTTAGTGAAACCTGAACAGAGAGGTTGATATTTTTAACTGGCAGAATTTCAATAGACTTGCATCACTGTTGGAGCCTAAGTATTTTTTTTCTTGCTGTACTCTAAGTGATGTAATGTGAACTGCTGTAAATTTCTCTGCATTTTTTTTTCCTTCCCTCCTGAGGCAGGAAAAAAACTCACCCATCTGAGATGGTTTCAGCATTTTTTAATGTGAAGGAGAATGATGACAATAACCTCTAGTTTAGATAATAGTTCCCAGTTAATCATTATTTGTGATAATGTACTGTATTAAAAAATCTGTGCTTTTGTGACACAATTTTCTATTGATTTAATCATTTTCGATTGCTATCTCTATGCCTTGCTAGCATATCTTGCCTTAGAAGGCCTCTTTTTCCTCATTAGCTGTCTGTATCTTCAGTTAGGTTTCTTTCTGCCTGCACAGGACTGTAATTCAGTTTATGATACTTTCTAACAATCAGTGATATCTAGCCAATTGTCAGATGCTGCTTGACAAACTTCAGTGAGTATCCCCAGATGACCTCTCAGGGAGCTTTGACACTGTGTTGCCTTCTAGCAACTGGACCCATAAATTATTTTTTGAGGAGAGTGGAAATAAAAATTCAATGAAGGCATAAGGAGACGCGTGCTCAATTTCTTTGTTACATGGAATACTTGTAGAGTTTTTGCTGGAGGAAATATTTTGCTTTGTCACGTTTTTTCTTAGGATGAATTTACAGTGAGGGGTGGCAGTACTATTCAGGTGCTATAAGACAATAATAAGAAAAGTGAAAAATGCAAGAAGTGATGTAATAAGATTTTTTTTTTTAACTTAAAGGTCATCTTCCTGTTCAAACCACTGATGCTTGACTAAAAAGCCTTTGCTCAAATAAGCATCATGTGAAAAGCAATATTTAGTTAAACTAAAGTGCAGATTCAAAAGGGAAGCAGATCACTGTTATCTGTTTTCAGTGTTTCTATATTGCTTTCCAGTGTACATGTTTAAATCCCAATAAATTGTTTTGCAGTTTCTAATTACTACAAATTCTTAAAGGAAATACCCTTATGTCAGCAGACAGTTTGTGAAACTAGATAGGATGGTAGCTGATTTGATGCAAGTATTCGTCTAACAGTAGTTTTGGAGGTTGTTATGGCCTATTTAAAAACTTGGACTGATTTTAGTATTCAATAAATATATTAAGAGACTTCCTCAGAGTGTCTAATTGTTGAATTTGGGACTTGTAATGCTTTGTTCTGTTAATGCCACTAATTGAGGGATACTTTCCTTATTTTTGAGCTGTCAACAGTGTGACTTTCATCATCACAAGCTAGTCAAAAAGAGGATACTAATTTTCTTAATGCACTATAAGTCTTCATAATATCGTTTCAAGGAGTGGAAAATGACAATTATTGCCAGCTATTTTAGAAATAAATTACCAAATGCTTATTTTGATACATTATCTGCTCATTTATAGATTAGTGTCTGTGAATATTTGAGAGCTAGAAAATGACTTAAACCCAACTCTATACTTGCTGAAAATGGTGTACATAACAGGCCTTCTAAAAGGGCTACCATTAAGAGTATTTTAGTCCTGTGTGCTTATTAAACTGATTAAACATTAATTATAAGAGTGCATTATGTGGAATGTATTTGCAAATGCAGCGATTCACTTTGTGTGAATTACTCAAACTCTTGTCCTAGTCTCAGTCTGGGTGTGTAACCTGCAGGTGACTGACAGAGAAAGCTGCCTACATGAAATCCCTGGAAGACCTTCCAGTCACTTGGTTTGAAACCAGCCCTTTACAGAAGGAGCTGGTGAACAGGTATGGAAAGATATCTCTGCAGAGAAGGCAAGCTGGCCAGAAGAGTTAGAAAGTAAAACAGACCAAGAAAATGGGAGGATCTGTGTGGGACTGGACCTGTGACTTCTAGAATTTTTAGGCATCTAAACAAGACAGCTTGAATCAGCAGTCAAGTGTGTCTTGTCCTCTCACTCAAGGCTTTTGTAATTTTAGTTCTTTGTTTTTTTTTAATCTGAAAAACCTTCTGTATGCTCTATAGGAGATCCAAAACATCAGTTTTAAAGCACCAGGTCACTTAGTGTTCCCTTTTAGGGGCTTAATGTTTTAACTATATTTGTATTTTATTTTTTTGGATTGAGAATTTTTTTTTTATCTAGAGTGGGTGCTTAGCCCCCACACTGGGAACTTCCTACTGGTTTTGCTTTCTTTAGCTATAAACTGCTGCAGCTGGGTTAAAAAGCTTATGTAGATTTTTCTCAAAATGTAATCAAAACCAGAAATTGAACTGGGGGTGGTGATGGTGTAGAATTTAGCAACATTTATTCAAAATGCAAATCTCAACCCACCATGCATAAACCATCTAATACTGGAGTGCTTTTTTTAAAGACTTATTGCGTTATTGAGGGAATCATATACTTGTGTTTCAGTGTATCGATCTATTTCATTTAATGTCAAATTAAGTACACAGCATGTGCACAGGTCTGGTATGTGTGGTTGTGCTGGACAGTGTGTTTTGCAGAGTTCCTTATCCTTAAAAATATCACACTGTAGGTATACAGTGGAGGTTTGCTTTTGTTAAGGTCAGCCTTTGGGAGTTCTCAATTTGGTGGATCGTGTAGGATGGTGCAGTGATTAGATGCCAAGTCACAATCCAGCACTTTGAGCTAATTTTACTTCCACTGTGCTGCTTTTGCATTCAGAGCTCTTGTTACTGGCACTGTTATGTTGCAGACAGGAAAGGAGATCTCCTTTAGCTGCTCAGGGTTGTCCTGTGGTGCTGGGCTTCTCACGAGGGTCTGTGCCTTGCGCTGCAGCCTGCCTGGACCAGGGGGTGCAGCTTGTGGCTTCTAAGTTTGGGCTCTGGGGATCCCAGCTGCTTTCCCAGCTGTTCAAGTGGATGACATGTATGTATATATTAAAGGATAATCTCCTGCTTGATGCTTATGCTTGCTGCAGTCCTGCATCGAAAGTAGGCTCCTAAGGATGTGGGAATGCTGAGCTGAAAGTCAAGTATTGGTCTCAGCAGAGCAGATCCTGCTGAGCCATCTGAGTAAGTGCTGCACTGGTTCTGGATGCAGCATTTCCTTCAGTGATATGTTGTTTGTTGTTGTGTTTTTTGTTTTGTTTTGTTTTGGTTTTTTTTAAAAAAAGCAGTTGAGAACAACTTTCATACTTTAATACTTGAACACTTTGAAGAAAATTATACCTGAAGAAACTGTTACACAATGCTGAGCTAAAATTGGAGCTCTGTTGAAACCTAGAGGTTAGTTTTTGTTATGAGTTCATTCCTATTTTGAGTTATTTTAATTCATATGGGCACAGTGGCATCAAATTGCTTGAAATAAATATAACTTCTAACAGTTGATCGCGTCTCATTCTTTATTATTGAAGGAGGTATGGTTAGTGCTATCTAGTTTTAAAGCTGACACTAGTATTTGCGGCAAGGTAAATTTGTTTGAAAAACTTGAGTCAAAGTAACTCAGTTCTGAAAGTGATGACGGAGTAGAAGTTATTTTTTTAAAAAGAGACATCTTTTTTCTTTTAATTTAGATATTTTGTCTTTCTGTCTGAGATTGGGTTTTGCTATGTCTGTGAACATTTGCCGATTACTGGCTGAGTTAAAGAACCTTCAGTAAATTTCATCTTGTCCATTTTCAGTAGCAGTGCATAAGCTGTAACAAATCCTGTGTCTACAGAGTGTCCCCCAGATTATACCTGCAAGTGTCTGAGAAGGCCTTCTGTGTAGTTCTAGTAATAAGCTGTTGAGGGATGGCAAGGTCAGGGGCTTGGCAGAAGAACTGGTACTTTTGGGGGATAAGAAGGTTTTTCCTTTGGTTAACAGTGTTGCTTTTCAGTAATTTAGAGGGATAAATAGCCGGTAATGTGGACAAGGAAGGATCTTTGGCAAGAGGGTGAATGGAGGGGCCTAGAGCGCAAGGAGCTATGGAACTGATGAAACTATGGCTGGGAATTGCTGGGCAAGGAGGTCCTTGGCTGGTCAGCAGTCAGGGGAGAGTGCCTGACATAGTGCTGCAAAGGGCTGCCCTCACTTCTACACTGTGGTATTTGGTGCCCCATCTCCTCCAAATCCTTGATGATAATCTCATAAATCAATTGATAGTTTTGGAGGATTAATTTTGAAGTTTCTGGTATAATGTCAAGACTGCTGCAGCTCAGCAGGGTGTTATTTTCTTTTTATAGCTGGACTTGGTTATGTATGTTGTGCTGTCCTGGGGAATATAAAATCATATGTGTGGCAGGATGGTGTTGGAGAGAATGGGATTGGAGCACTGTTGAATGAGATAGATGTAATGTCTGATGGATGCTGTCCACTGCCTGCAGCCCTCAAGTCAGGTAATATTTTAGAAAGCTCGTTGAAGGGACCAAACAGTATAGATAGTTGAGCAGTTCAGTGCTTAAGCTCCTGGATATTCCATTCCTGTGAGCGGTACACATTTGATGTGACGGATTTGGCAAAGAGACTACGCTTGTGAAGCTGAGGGACAGAGAGAAAAGAACTGTTCTGAAGGACTAGAAGCTTGTTCATGCACGTGGATTTGGAAGACAGGATGAGTGGAAAGAGAGGAAATACCAGGAGAAGCTCTAAGGAACCGGAAAAGCTGAAGCCTGATTAGCAGAGAGCATGAGACAAGGTTAAGGTGTAGCAATATAACAAGAGATGGGACAAAGATGTACAAAAAGCTGATCCAGGCTGAAATGTACTTCTGAACAGGATCCATTACAGAGCTTCAATGGCTGCAAGATTTGGGTTCATCTTTCTTCTGCTGTGCAATCCACTGTAAAACATAAGTTTTTCTCTCCCACTGGTGGTGTTTTGCAGAAAGAAGTTCACTTTTTGATGTTTCTTCTGTTTAGAACACTTGTGTGGAGGGTAAGGTCAGTGTTTGGATCACTTGTAACAGACCTAAAGTTCCCAACTCTGCTTTTAAGCTGTGTCATTATTTATAATTTCATCTGTAGAAATTCTGTCTCCAAAAATTTCTCTGAAAATCTGGTATGAAGGTCTAAAAGAAATCAGAAAACCTCAGTAGAAATATTAGAATAATTTTGCAAGAGCTTTGGTCTCATAATGCATGTGCATTATAATCATTACATGATAAGGCATGCTGAAGTTGATGTAATAGATCATCTGCTGATATAAGGAGCAGGGATGAAATCGCTGCTGGAAATTTTGATTTAATTATTGATATGGCTATAGAGATGAGCTTAAAGATAACAGTTCACCCTGCCATATGCTGTTTATGACATACATGGAATTGGATGATGGGGGAAGTGCACATAGAAGGAACTGACAGGCACTCCCAGAGTTTTACTCATCAAAGTCTTCTGGAGAAACACTTTGCAGAAGCTTCTTCCTTCCCTAGGACTGAATTCTCTATTGCTTCTAGCATGGATGACTTCTATTTCTCAGGTACCTACTGGTAGCCTTACAGGTCTCTTTCTCATTCTCGTCTCCTGGGGTTAGTGCTTGCGGCTTTGCTGATCCCCCAGCTTCCAGGCTTAGTGACAACACTATCATTGTGGTACTGGCGGATGCTCTGTCAACTCTTTTCCTGCCAGTCAGTGGGGGTTTGCAACACAAAGAACCCCGGTTCGGGAGAGCACAGAGCTTGGCAGTGTTAATCACCTGCCAGCTCACACAAACATGTTGGGTTTTCCACTCTTGTAGCCAAGATCAAAATAATGTCTAGTGGAAGTTTGGTTTTGTTAGTGTTCCTTGCCCCTCCTTTTAGGAAAAGCAATCCTTAAGCATTGAGAGGGAAGAAAATTGAGGTTTATTTTCCTTATTACCTTAAGTTTTACTGCTTATTAGAGAAGCCAGGTGGTTTCTGTGGGCTGCTCACCTTCTCCACAGGTGGTGAAAATTAATTTGATGCCGTGTAGCTTTGACAGGTGTTATCAATATACGTACTTGATGCAAAATGAAAATCTCTTACTGTCACTTCGTACAGACAGTACTACAGACTGCTGTTATCAGTCAATCTTTTTCCAATGTTTCGATATCTATGTGCATTAAGTAGCTGCATAAAATCCAGATGTATTTTTTCTCTTGCCTCTGATATGTAAAAAGGAGAAGGGTATACTCTGCAGTGATTTCAGTGGATGCAGCAGAATTTATTTGAATACGAGTCTGATTTAGACTGTCAGGTAGGAGTGCTTTCTGCTCAACATAACACAGTTACATTGCAGTCTTTGCTTAAAGAGGAGTATGACTTATCAGCAGTGGCCAGAAGAACATGTATGTTTAAAAGTAACTGCCCAGGTTGAGCGGTGCATTGGAAACAGGGGTCAGAAGAACTGGGCTGCAGAAAGAGCATGGAGTATCGGTATAGATGCAGAGTGAGGGAAAGATAGAAAGCAGAACTAGATAAGCTTGGCAGGACCATGCAGAAAAGAGTGAAGAACTAGTGTCTGTTCTCATGATCTTGACATTGCTTAAGTTATTTGTCTTTTGAAGCTTCTGTAATTGTCACACTGGAATATATCATCTACAGCTACCGTGTAGTCCTAAGTCATTTCAGCTCTCATAGGTTGCGTAAAATGAAAGATGCTGTTTGACTGTGCCATGTTAAGTGGTGGTTTGAAGCTTGTAGAATACTCTGTTAAATAGTCTTACACTTAAATTTTCATTTTTTCAAATAAATGAAGGTTCTTGGACTTCACTTTATGTGTATGTCTGCTAACTTGCAGATTAACACAGGAGGGATGAGGGAACGTACGCTTTGTTCAGCTGACAGATACTGTTACTCTACTGTTTGATGTCACCTAAATTAATCCAATCAGCGTCATTTATCTGGTTACATTGAGGAGGTCAGGTCTTCCTAAGGCTGGCAGAAAATAGTGTGAGCTGTTCTAACCAAATTGCCCTCAGTGGTAGTTCTTAGTGTGTTAGTTTTTCAGTTTAAACAGAAAGCCAGAATGACGTTCTTAAATTATCAAAAGCCAACATTATTTTCTCAAGATTGTTTTTGCAAAATGTGCAAGTCAAAATAAAAAAAAAAGTATGTTTTTTTAATGCAGATATCTTCATGGAGTTGGTAATGCTTTAACTGCTGTGAAGGCACAATTCTTGAAACATCCTCAGGAACTGGAAGCTGGAAGTTTTCTACTGCATGCTTTAAACTTGAATCTTTAAGTTAAAAGAAGTTCAGATATTCTTTAATGTTGGTTTGGATTTGTTGGGTTTTTTGTTTTTTTTTTTATTTTGATCAGGTAGGCATCTTGTCAGTGTTCAAAGTCAAAATAACATTAAACATTAATAATGCCACAGCTCTAACTTGCTGTGTGTTTTAAAACCTCTGTACTTCAAAGTGAGTTGGTAGTGCTTGGTGTTAACCTCAGTTGATATATGCCATTCCCCTTGTAGGGAACCCATGGTGGCTACTTTTTTCCTTATACTATTTTTTTTTTCTGCCTTTAAACTGTTTGATGCCAGTTTCCATATTGGCTTTGTCAATAGTATATACTTCATCTCTTGCTTTTTAGAGCATTATGAAAGTAAAAGTATCTTTTTAAAATTGTTTGCTACTTTTCCTCCTTGCCTGGGTATTATTTTTATCATAAGGGAAAACTGTGCACGCGTACCAGCACTGTGCTGATGGATTATCTTAGGTAGACCACAACACTGTGGTAACAGTAGCAAAAAACATATCTAATTTGCACTTAAGCAGTTCCATGACAACACTGGAATTAAATATACTTATGATTTTATTCACTGGGTTACTACAGTATGTCTTCAAGTCCCCGATCTTTGCTCTTACATAATAATCTTTTAGGTATTTATTGCCTTTATGTTCTTCCTAATAAACTTTACTATTAAAGAAAAATTAAATAGTAGCTAAAATAATTAATATTAAAACTGGTTTGGTTTAGATTTGTCTTATTTTCAAACAAACCCTCCCTAAAGCTTAGTAAAGTCAAAACATTTATTTCTGTATTTGTAAAAGGGAACTTCTGCAAGCTGATTTACCAAGCCAAGAGGTGGCCTGTCTAAATAATGTCTTATTTGAGATTAAAAAAAATATTTTTTTCATTTTTTGAGGCTAATTTATTATTTGTAATAGGATAGATTTGCTGAGGTAGTTTCCAAATAGGTCTTGCAGAATTCCAGTAAAACTGAGGTTGTCGTAACTTGGCACTTAACCCGTCACAGCTCCTGAACTATCCTGAATATTGCTGCTCTGATAATGGGGTGGTATCTCTCTCTGTCTGAGTGTGCTTTCAGGAAAGATGAATTATATATATTGATATCCACAAACAATAGCAATATATATAAAATAATAGCTTAATAATAATATATAATAATATATAAAATAAATAGCTTTGATTAAACTTGCAAGACTGACTTTTCCAGTAAATAATGAAGTTAGAGAAAGACACAAAGGTGGTTGGGAAGAAAGGCAGGTGTAACTCATTGGAACTGGGGGCTTTATTAGTACACTCATTGCAGATGAAGAAATAAATCAGGGGACCGTGTGATGCCTGCATGTTAAATCTTCAACAGGGTATTCACAGATCCCTTCTGTATCATGATTTTCGTTGTGTGTCAAAATAGTGACTGATATTAGTATATTGAATGAAACAACAGCAGTTTTAGTCATGTTGCTAGAAGTCCCTCAAACACAAACCCTTCATTTTCAAACATCACATTAAATTACTCTGTATGTTTTAAGGTCATCAAACTTTGAGCCTTGAGGCTGCGTTTGTTACGTGCATGTTACCTGCACTTTTGGAGGGGAATATAGCACATTTCTGTTACCTCAGCCACTTGCTTTAAATGCATTGAGTTCCTGGCCATAGCCATTCAGAATCCAGCACTGCATGCTCTTACACAAGCAAAACCTGTCCTGAGGTTGGAGATCTCCACAAGCTTTTTAAACAGGTAGCAGTTTTACAATTCTATATATGGCATACAATTTGGTAAGCAAAAGGTGCTTAAAATGAATTATACTTAAATATAGAAATGATATGTAAACTATGTTCCTCCTCCTCAAGTTGAAAAAGTAAAATAATTTGAGTCCCCCACAATAATACCTTTGGAGTCTTGTCACACACTTGTAATGAAAGAAGACTGTTACTGCAGAGCTACTGCCTGGCCTCAGGAGTTAATCCAACAGGTTGTACTTGTTGATGTCAGAGTTAGGGCTGTGCCACTTTTCCAGCTGCTCCAGCTCTGACTCTGCACAGTTCTGGCTGAGGCTGATCCAAACCAGATTTGCGGTACAGAAGGCAAATAGTAGGTGACTGAGCTGGACAGTTGGCAACTCCAACCTCCTAGATGGAGAAATGAATGCGAACACTTTTCTCAGATTGCTAGGAAAGGAGAGTGGGGCATCTGCTGCTTATCAGGCTCTTTGATACCAGCAAAACAGGCTTCTGCAAAGGTTAGGTTCTTAGGAGGAAGAACCTTAGGTCAAGTTCTCCTAGGTCACTTTCCTTTTGGTGGTGGGGTTTTTGTGGTGGTTTTTTTTTTTAAAGCCTGTAGGAAGTCATTTGACAAATGTGTGAAGTATGGAAAAAAACTGTAAAGGGTACAGATTCTCTGGAATTTTTAAGTAGTAGTAAAGCCTGTTTTTGTATGTGTGTGAATATTTCATCTCTTACTGTACACAACACAGTCGTACAGTGCATGCAAATAAAATCTGAGCCTGCTGTGAGTTTGCATGTGTGGGAATTTGGCTATAATTAATCTGATTAATGATGTTAATTATTTTAATAAAAATTCCATATTAAAATATTTTAATAATGACTTTATCTCTGTATGAATCATACCCTCAGTTTCTGTCTTTTTTTATACACCGTATATATCCTACTACTTATTTTCTCCACCACTAGTATTTGCATACTGTATTTTCTTGCTGAAACTATTTTTTGAGTGTGTGCCTTTATTGCTGAGTTCAGCTCCATTGCCATATAGCTTACTGCCTTTAAAGAAAATACAAATAGTTCCATGTTCTGTTTTTACAGAGATGAGGAAACAATTATGCTTGTGTGGCTAGTACTTAACATTCTTTCAGTGGCTATCCTAAAAAGGAAACACTTACTGTACTCATGCAACATAAGTTCAGAGAAGGGGGTTGCTACATTAAGTCACTTGACAAATTTACAAATTACAAAATAACATGTAGTTAAATACGTGTAGTCTTTCTGACGATGTGATGGCAGATTGAGAGACAATACTTTGAAATCGGGAGTGAGATTACAAAGAAAAACACCAAATGTCTCCATTCCATAAGTAATACCAAATTATTCAAATGTGTGTAAAATCACATGCAGTTCTGACTAGGCCGCAGGGATGAATGGTTTAAAGTTCTTGAATTATTGTTATTTTTTTCATCTACAGGTTAACAGTTGAAATTCCCTCCAGACCAGTAGTCATCAAAATTTATTTATTGGAGGATTGACAAAAAGACTTTTTAAAATTAAGACCTGAAAGTTTTAATCATACAGTATAAAAGGCTCTGCCATAGTGGAAAACCTGCAATTTTTTTAAAGAACCTAAACCTGAAGGTAGTTTGAGCATAGGTGTTCATGGTTTAGCCTCAGAAACAGAAACCAGGTTTGAAGTGAAAGTTCAGGGAAGATGATGCCCAGGAATCCATTTATATGCAATGTGTAATTTATCCCTTTAAAATCATAGACTGGTTAGGGTTGGAAGGGACCTCAAAGATCATCAAGTTCCAACCTCCAAAATGGGCCAATACTAGAAAACAGCAAAGCGAGAGCTTTTTACGTGACAGCGACTCTGCCAAATCTGGGTATACCTGTGTGTGCACAGGGATGATTTGGAGCTGCTTGGTTTGTAACACTGCCCTTTCCCACTCTCTTCTGCACCGGCTACTAATGTAGGGCCCTGCTCTGGGGCCAGCAGCATGTAGCTGTGAAGAGCTGGGCCAGAGGAAGACCGAGACAGAATTGGGAGATGTCTCCATACGTTTTTCTGTTCAGACTCTGCTTTACTGCTGAATGCTTCTCTTTAGGGTAGAGCACTTAAATTTGAAACTCAGTGCAAGAATTATTACAGATTTTTGCCTTTTCTGACAAACAGTCATGACGTTGCAATACCAGAGAAGAGATTTGAGATAAAATATCCTTTTTCAAAGTAGAGTCAAGCCCACATCTCTTATTTCTGAAGATAATCTTTGCCTGTCGTATTAAAGAAAATGACAGCTATGCCAGTGCTTTGGGGAACCTGATCCTTTAGTGTGCTAGGGATACCCCATGTCTACCTACTGAAAACAGCCCTTTAGGACTTTCAGGTGGATTAAATTAATTTCAAGTTGTCAGTCAAGATGTTGGCAAGGCTCAAGCAGAGCTGCTAAATTCTTTCAAACTCTTACAGAGAAAGAATGATAGATGGCTAGAAAGCCTTCAAACAAAGTTTAAGATACTGATGAATTTGGGTGCTTCGATGGGATGGCAGGTAAGGTTGGACAGAGGGACAGCAGGAGGCCTTGTTCCAGTCAGATCCTCTTTGCGTAGTTCAGCCTCAGGTATAGTGCATGTATCATAGGCAGAAGTTCAATCAATACATGCCATACAAAGAAGAAAATCCTGGGGCGTCTGAAGCATCCCCAAAAGATTTCTGCTAACAAAGAAGACTTGTATTTTAATTTTCTCCCTCAGGCTTGATTCTGTTCAATCTCTTTTTGTGTAATTGACGTAAATTCATTTAGGCTACGCACTAGATGTGTTTAGGGAGTTATTTGGTTTCTTCTGTAGTTATCTACAAGCAGTGCAGCATCAGCAAATCTGTTTTGTTCTTGAAGCTGCAATTGTTTTTTGAGTTGATAAATCTCCTGATCCTGGGGTTAGGAAGTATACTGTGTACATTTACACTGCTTGTGTTTGGCCCATGTAAAGCTGTTTAAACCACCTTAGGCATCCAGCAGTCAAGGACACTCCTTGTGCATAAAGAGGAAGGGCAAAGCACTTGTTCCTTTATGTAAAAGTTTGGAGAACAGTACTAGAGAAAAATCTTAGTGTAAAGTTGATGCTGTGAATCTTATGGAACATCCTCATCAAAAAGTAACATGTAAGCAGGAAGAAGCCCTTGTACTTGCATCTGTGGCAATACTCAGCTGTATGTGCTATAACTGGTAAAATAATGAAGTGAATGGACTTTGAATTATTTGAAGAGAAGTCTTCTCAGTCTGCCATGCTGGAGTCACTTCTAGGAAACCTCTCTCTCCTTAACAACTTCTCTGTGTGATAAACAGCTTATATGCCTTATGTGTGGGAACAAAGTCTCTCCCTGTAAGAGATTCAGAGAAATTGAACCAGTATGAGCCTGCATCCCAAAAGCGTTGAAGAAGTTATTTTCTGTAGCTGGCACAATGAACATCAAGGAAATGCAGAAAGGAGACAGGCAAGTTCAAGGATGATAATCAGGATATATTTGCTACAGTGATTTTAGAACAAAAATAACAGGTTATTCAGGTCTAGTTTAAAATGACTTAACCTGCTTTACCAACCATGAATAGCTGGTTACTGTAGTAAGGAATAACTGGCGATGTTCTTGTTTAAAACATTCTTACAAAACTGTTTAGGAAAAAACAGAAGGAATAAATTATTACTGAGGAAGCAACAATAATGGGTTTTTATTCAAAGAAATCTGTTAAATTTCAGTGCTAACACTTAAAACCAGTAGAAGTAGTTATAGTGATGTTTTAAAGTAAATAAATTTTAAAATCCTCAGAGGATCCTGATCTTCCCAATTTTCACTTCATAATAGCACTTAACTTAGTAGCTACTCCTTAAAATTCACTTCTGGACCAAAATATTTCTAATTGCTTTTTAGGAAGAGGATACACACCTGTGAACAGCCATCTTCTGTATCTTGATGTATCTGTGAAGCTGTTTTTGAATGTCACTTGTACTTTGAAGTCTTTTCAGAATCCTTAATCCTAAAGATGTTTTTCATAAGGAAACTGGAAACTATATAAATCCAACTTTTGTACACAAAATTACAATCCCAGAAAATTTTACTGGTGAAGTAAAAGAAATTGAAGCTGGAAAATGAAAAAGAAAAAATTGTTTGCCTATGCAGAAATCTGAAAAATAATGATAGATGATTCTGTCAAAACACATGCAGGGTACAAAGCTTAATGAAGGCTATGTGTTCTCTAAATTCCCCTATGTATGGAAGTGGAAGTATTTTCCCTTCTGCTTTTCAAACAAAGAAGCAGTAGTAGTAGTAATAAAAAAACCCAAACCCACAACTCTCCAGCTGCCTAGTTAGTATATCTACTCTTGGTCCTTGTGTGTCCAAAAGACATGGTGGATGGGCCGGAAGACTTCACGTAGATAATGAGATACCAAATCATACCTTTCGATACCTAGGTCTCTACTCTAAAAATAATATTTGTGTGACTTCAGTTGTAGTTGTTAGGCATACAGGAACTTTTAAGACATTCAGTGTCCAAAATAACAGGTGAAACAACCGGCTCATTTTATTATAGTACTGTGATAGTGAGTCATCTGTCTCCCTCACTGTGGTGACCTAGCTGCACAAGCACCTTGCGTCTTGAAGTTGTGTCTTCCTGTGCCCCATCTCTGGGTGCTTGTGAACCTCACAGTCTTGCTGGTGTTACAGATCCCATACCTGTTTGCCCAGTTCAACCTGCCTTAGTCAGAGGCCAATATCTGGGGTTAAATGGTACAACAAGTTTAGTTGTTGAGCTGCTTAAAGATCTTGGCTAAGTATTACACGTGCTAAATTTTGGTGAGAGTATAGCTTTGGCCTTAGAAAGCATAAATGGTTTGTGGCTTTTCCTGAGTATGGTCATATGTTTGAGAGGAGTTGAGGACATTTGGAAAGGAAAGCCAAAAAATGCATGAAAAAAGAGATGAATGAATAACCAGTATGATCAGGCAAGTCCTAGATGTTTTCCAGAATCTGTTTTCTGTCTTTTCTAATGAGCAGATCTCAGAGTAAGGAATTGTGTGCTACATGTGCACATCACAGTTATTTTCTGCTTAAACGGTTCAATAGGTTAAAAAGTAGTTCTGTTAATATGTAAATTGTGCAGTAAGACATTCCTAATGGTTATATTAGCTTAAAGGCTTCCTGAGGCTAAAATGGTAATAAGATGTAAAACAAAATGCCAGGGGTAGTATTATAATTACAAAAAAGTGTGTATCTCAGTGAACATTTTCAGAGGCAGACATGATTATTTCTGTTGAAGACAAAATAGCTGCTGTGATGGAAAACCTTCTCCTAATAAAAATGCATTGAGAGGTAAGAGAACCAGTTCAAAGGCTTCTTTTTAAGGCTCAATGACAAAGAATCTGTTTTATTGTGATAGCTGCCATCCTGACAGTCAAGTGACAGATTTTGCTGTGGGTTTTGAGCTGTCCATTAAATATAGCAGCTCCATTTTTTGAATGTTTTGAGTAGCCCACTGAGTAGCTACCGGCTGAAAAGTAGGAGTCACAGTGGGAACCTGAAGGGAAACAGGCCTCTGGAGCATTTAGTGTTTAATGGATCTACAGCTGTAGTGAAGCAGTGTGCAGAAATAATTCTATTTAGGCTTGGTCAATCAGATGACAAAATGAGCCCTGCCCCTCTCTCATTCAGCTATAAAATTCAGAAAACAATTCTGCTTTATGTTTTAGCTAATTTCTTGATGCAGTGCTCTGTCAAAGGCAGAGGGGAGTAAATAGTTAAGCTACTGTACAAAATCTCCCTTTTTATCTGGGACTTCATTTTGTAAGGAATGATCAAACCCATGAAAATAGCGATTTTGAGAATTGAGCTTTTAGAAGAATTGGATGCTGCTAAATACAAATAATAGATTAATATTGTGCCACATTTGTGGCTTAGTAAGTAGCTTATTTACAGATTCGTGTCAGCTGCTTTCATTAGAATATACAGTTGTAAATGTGCAATTAAAGAGCAATAGCTTTGAATAGCAGAGGTTTTGCCTAATCAACACTATATTATTTGATGGTAAATCTTCCCATCAAAAATAAATTGTCTGTAATTGTAGCTTAGAAGGCTAAAAATCTTAAAGAAATAGAAATTAAGTCCTTTGCAGCTCTAGAAGCCTGGTACATATGCGAAGTGAGAGCTCAATTAAGATACTCTGGTTCTATTTTGGCAAGTTTAAGAGGTCAGGTGGATGCACTCATTACTGAACCTTACTAGAGGTCTGCTTTGAAGTGGATTCATAAGTAGAGATTGTACTTTTACGAAGAAGAGCATTGAATAAGCCCTGAGAAAGAGAATAGGTTTCAAAGGAGCAGATGAGGTTATTGTTCTGAACTAACGCGGGTGCTAACAAATGCTGACAGAATTTTTCCTGCTACCTACAAAAAGATACAAGCCCCCTAAAATTTGAAATGTTTTAACTGGATTTAAGAAAATGAAGTCCAAAGGTGTGGTAGAACAGAAATGAAAAGTTTTAAATAGGGTTTCCTTCTTCAGAAGTTGGGAAAAAAACCCTACTGTTCTGTACCACTGTTGCTTCAAGGTACTTTCTTGGAAAGCCAAGGTGGTCCTGACATTCACGTGCTGTGTGTGAAATCAGTGGCTTTAATGCTCTAGGCAAGTACATTAATCTTTTCTAAAATGTTTTTGTTTATTTCTCTGAATGTTTGAATTTATTTTCTTGTACTGGAGTGTCACCAGTCAGCACAAATGATCTGCTTCTTAGACACTGTCAGTGGAGACCAGAGGATTGCCCCACTGGCAAGTCATCAAGTAGAATGAATATAAAGAAAAAATGAAATTAGACCTCTAAGTTAAGAATCACAGTTTGTTGCTTAGGAAGAAACTGTAGATAAGTCAAGATCTAGATAAAAATCTTTGTTGAATTTACTGCTACTGTTTGTGCACTGTGTATAATGAGAAGGAACTACCTATTTTTCTTTCTTTTTGTTGATAGAAACCAATTACTCCTAAACAAACAAATTTAAAAATACCTAATACAGTGAGCATCATTTTACTAAAAGGTTCGTGCAGCTAAGCAGATTTAGCTCTGATTTTAAATACAGGGAAGTGTTTAATGCCTATTGTATGGCCACAAAGCCTATGCTGATCACACAGAAGCTTGGGAGGGCTGGAGACAAAGCAATGAGCTTCTGGAAACTGTTCCTCTTGTATGTGCTTCTGCACACAGTCCTGCAACAGCAGGACTTAACAGCAGAATTTTGTCAAGATTACAACATGAAGGGGAGGATGTTACAAATTCTTACCTCTCTCTAACAAAAGGAAAGGAGGGGGGGGAAAAACCCCAAAACAAAAAACAGCCACCAAACCAAAAAGGGAAGAGGACTATATAGCCATGTGCTCACGGTAATGCCTGATTTCCCTTTTCTATTCTTGTTCTTCTCAATTACTTCCATAGTTGACATTTGTATGTAATCCAACCTAGTATTGGTTGGATTGATTTACTGAAATGAAGTAACATGAGCAAACGTAGTTTATACCTCTGAAGAGGAGAATAAACTTATTTTATGTAACTTCCTGAAATATTTGACTTTGCTCGATAGTCTAGGTATTGAAATAAATGCAGTTATAATTTGTAGCCATGGAGGAAGAGAATGACTTTGCAACGTGTTAAAGATCAGATGAAATTTATATTCTGATTCTTGGGATATGTGTAAGATTAAGTCATTGTTCTTACAGGTGTTAATATAATGTAGGCTGGACTACTTATTTTAGATGTCTTCATTGAGGATGTATATATGAAAAGTGAAAGACTGAACATTTATACTTGCTTTATTTCCAGGATATTTTTATTTCTATTATTACTTTGTCAGAATCATCTGGGGTTGAGCACCACCAGACGTAAGATAGATGTGACAGAAAGATGGATCACTGCCCTCATCAACCAACAGGGTAGTTTCTCTTTTTCCAAGGGCTCCTCATCATTCCTTCGTTCTGAAAGAAGAAATGACATGTGGCTGAATAAAGGAGCTCTGCAGTGCTGCAGTGCATAAAACTGCACTTAAATACTCTGAATAAATTCTGTATGTCGCAAAGAAAATATTTCTTCAGATCCCTGGAAAATCTTTTGCATTAAATAAGTTTCTGCAGTATTGTAAAGTAGAAGGAAACTGAATTATAGATATAGTCATATTATTAATTTTAGGATAAAGCAGCATATTGTCTCATTCTGTTGCTTTTTAAGGTTATATTAAAAGCATTAAAGTGTCTTAACTTTTTAATGAATATTTTGAGTACATTTTATGTAAAACCATTTGACCAATCAGGTTATAAAATAAAAATGAAATTTCTGTATTTGAATTTTTTTGCATGGTTATGTATTGCCATTATGTATTCTTCATTCAAAATGTTATTTTCTCTGAAGTCTGTCAAAGCTATTACTGGAAAAGCTTCTAAAGCAGCAACACTACGTAAATTGCAGTTTTTCCACAAATTTTTAAACTAAAAAGTACACAGTAAACATAATACCAGGTGTGGAAAAGTAAAAAGTGCGTTTTGTATTTCCAAAACATGCTAGCAGCCACATTCATGTACAGAAATCAGAAATTACATAATCCTAAATACATCTAATGAATTTTAAGCCATGTTTCGTCTAATCTATAGACTTTTTAAAGCCATCTTTTTCCATCTTTTTTTTTGCCCTCCCCCTTGATTTTTTTTTTTTCCTTTTTAAATTTATGCTCTCTCAAAACTTTCCTGTAAAGGTAAAAAATGCTGCTCTTGTTTTGGAAACCATACATCTGTGTTTTAATTTACATTTTTGGACATGCTGGTTTCCTGGCTAGAGTGAAATGTATGGAACCTTACCTGTTGACTCTTACAAGGTCATGCTGCCAAGCCTTTCAAAGGATCCTCTTCATGCACTTAGCATTGTGAATAAGAATGCAAACTTAAAAAACCCTTGAGATTGCTTCTTTAATTCTTTGTTGGACCTAAGTTGATTTTTGGATGTACAGGTGCTCTTCTGTATATGATTTACAGACCTCCTCATTGTGATTTCCTTAGAGTTTTGAGCTTTTGTTAAGCTCCTTCCTAAGAGACTATCAGAGAAAATAAATAACGTCACAGCAAAAAAATCTGATCATGAATAGGTTAAAGCCACAGATGTCAAGAAGAACTATGGAAAATACTTATTTTTGGAGCAGCATGTATGTAGCCCAGGCATCCAAAGAGATTGATATTCTGACCATTTCTTATCCAGCAATTGAAAGCAGTTTGACTGTAGTACAGAGTTTTTTTCTCCACTAAAATACTGAAAATTCTAATTTGTTATAGTGTGTTTCAAACCATGTGTACATAGGCATGTTTATTTCAAAAGAGTAAGAGGAGTCTTTAGTGGTGAGACATTTTCTTCTTCCTCTTAGTTTAATGAGTTTTAGAAATCTGGGAAAGTTTACCTACAGTGTCAACAGACCTATGGTTACCTTCTGTATGTGGGGTCTTATACAAGCCATCTCTGGGTTTAAGATCACACCTCGCTTTTAGACATAAACCTTAAGGCTACCGCTGTTATTACTGGTAGTAGCAGCAACACAGGGACAAATTCCTGTCATAAAAGGAGGCTAATTGATAGGGTTTGGTCTGCCTCTGCATTTTAATGCTGAGAGTGTTGAGGTTCTTCAGCTTAGAGAAGGCTCCAGGAAGACCTTTGTAGTGGCCTTCCAGTACCTAAAAGTGACCTATAGGAAAGATGGGGAAGGGACTCTTTTCAGGGAGTTTAGCAATAGGATGAGGGTGTTTAAACTGAAAGCAGCTAGGTTTAGATTATACATTAGGAAAAAAATCTTTACTGTGAGAGTGGTGAGGTGCTGTAGCACGCTGCCCAGGGAAGTTGTGGAGGCCCCTATTCCTGGAAGTGTTCAAGACCAGGCTGGATGGAGCTTTGAGCAACCTGATCCAGTGGGAGGTGTCCTTTCCAACCCCCAGGGGGATCAGAACTAAATGTTCTTTAAAGTCGCTTCCAACCCAAACCATTTTATGATTCTGAAGTGTGCTCTGGTTTTGTCTTGGAGACAGAGTTAGTAGACTGAAGCAGGGAAGGTGTAGTAGCTACGTTTATATAAAATAATAAATTTGGTCATTGTAATATTTAAGTGTTCTGATCAATGAGGAGTCGCATGCATGTGGCAGGTCTGAACGCAGGTTCTGTGTTGACTTGGGCTCATCAAGGTCCTGTTGGTTTGCAGGCAGCTGTTCCAACTGAATTTAGAGACGTGTAGTAGGAAGGGATTTGAGTGCCTGAATAAAGATGAAGGCAATAAAGTGAATTACTGAAGTGGGTTTCACCCCATTGATATAAATTATACATACCAAACTCACAAAGTTATAAAGATTATGTGATCTTTCTGGTGCTCTATTATGTAAGATCAACAAGTTGATTTGAAAGTGCGTGATAAAGAGCAATTTATGAGAATTGCTGTTTGTTACTGGAAGAAACAAGAGAGTTTTGATCAATAGTTACAGTTTTGCCAATTAGCAGACCAGTTTAACAATAAAAAAGCTTTTTAAAGTAAACTGAAATAAATTTTACAGTTGTGTTGTTGGTGGGGAAATTTAAACCAGTCTTACTGTATCACTGTTGTAAATTGAGATTTTGCGGTCTCTACTGTTTTACCTTACAAAATAGTGCTAACCTGCAGTCATGAGTAAATTATGAACATTAATTACTTTTCTACAGATGAAATGATCTTTTATGTACAGTATATGAAATAACAGGTGCTACAGTGACGTGAATGTGTTGCTATTAGCTTCACTTCATCATGAGTTCAATGAAATAAGGACTACATATAGTGACAAGCATAGTTGAGTTTATAGATGAGCAATACTGTAAAATTAAAAGACTGTAAAGGAAATCTTCAGTTAGAAATTTTTGGAAGCTCACTTTGAAAATACATGATCACACTTGAACTTTGCTTGCTTGAAAGCAAACTCCACACATGCATTACCACAGAAAAATAAGCAACCTTCTTCTCAACAGAACACCAAATATGTTTAAAATGGGGTGTTCTTAATGAGGAGTAAAAGAAGAGAGGAATTGGGTGCATAGCTCTTGTGAATGGGTGAAGAAGGCAGTAGGTGAACTCAAAACAAAGTCTCTCCTGCCCTTTCCTCTTTCTTTGTATTGTGTTTTCAATGTGGGGGCATTGGGTGGAGGGAGGGGGGGTCATCTGTCCCATCCATCAACTGGAATTTAGAATACTCTCCTAGAAAGTGAGAGATCAGGCAGTTTACAAACTGACCATGACCCCAGCTCGCTCTCCTTCTGGGCAAGTGCTGTCAGCAGGTGTGACCTCTTCCAGAAAATGTCTTTTTAGAAGCTTGGACATCAGTATCCCAAAGACTACTGAGGTGTTCGGTCCTGAGGAAAGCGAGATACCCAGTGGGTCTTAAGTTACTGAACATTAGAAAGATGTGGTTAGGCTTTCCTGTTGGCTTGTTGAAGCTTTGCAAAGCACCAACTGTTTTTCAATGATGATACAGCAAACCTGGATACTGATATGGGTGGTCTGGTCTGGTATGATGTGACCAGCTGTATTATTTTGGGGAGCTAAATGCAAAAACTGGGGAACTACTGTTTTTCATAATGCTTCCTATTTTTTCTTCAGCCTAATGCATACAAATTAGTTCCTATTAAAGTAATATTTCACTTGACATCACTGGATTTAGTATTGCAGCTATATCAAGATGTATCTGGTGTATTTATTGTAGTTTAACAGTGAATTTTATTAGCCTCTATAAATATTTCAGATCATATATTATTTTTCCAGGCAAAGCAGTAACACAGACGTGTGATACAGAGGACAAGAAAGAAGGAAAATTAAAGAGATAGACCATCATTCATACAAAGGTAAGATAATTTTTTTCCTGTAGATTTTAATTTCCCATGCTAACTGGGGAAAAACGCTACTGGCATAAAGTTACAATCTCTTAGATTCCCCCGTTTTTATTCAGTTGCTGTTAAGTACTATCAGGGTAATCATATAGCACGTTCTGCATTTGCCTGTGTTTTCATGCTTGAGTTAACAGTTTGTCATTAATATAATTTTTTAAGCATCAGCTCAGCTTTTAACTGAATGGCTCATATCAAATATGTTAACTAGAAAAACAGCTAAAAGTATTTCATAGCTTCACGTAATTGAAGGTAGGCTTAATCATTTCTGATGTTCCTTGCTGGAGAGAACAGAAGTACAAGTGAACTAGTAAAAAAGTTAGTCTGGAAAAACAGAAGGAACTTGAGATATTTTGGTAGCAAAAAACTGGAAGTTTTTTATCCTAGTATAGATCACAGATTTAGTGATGGGGACATTCCAAATTCTTCGTTTTCATAGTTAAGGTCCTAAAGTTAAAATGTCTGGTTTTGAAGTCTTGAAGTAAGCTTTGATTTTTCTTTTTTCAATCCTTCAACCC
The DNA here is from genome assembly GCA_013400375.1 of Thinocorus orbignyianus. NCBI lineage: Eukaryota > Metazoa > Chordata > Aves > Ciconiiformes > Thinocoridae > Thinocorus > Thinocorus orbignyianus. The sequence continues at coordinate 1,139,748 of VXBW01002226.1, forward strand.
CTCCGTATTCTTGTATTTGAACTGCATAGATCTTTCAGCAAAAGAACAGAGATAGCCTTACTTGAAGTCAGTAGTAGCTGCTGAATAGAATATCTGATTTTTTTTTTTGAATGAAAATCTGTCTTGGGGGTCTTGAATACAGTATTGTGTACAGTCTACTAGGACAGAACTTTTCTATCTTTTATAGTGTGTAGGCGTGGATAGCTGCACAGTGTTTTATCCCTCATTTATGTGTTTAAACAAACCAAGCAACTGAAAGCACCAATAATATGTTGAAAAGCACCAATAATACAGACTGGTGATGTTAATAAAAGTAAATAATAAAAGTTTAGTGTATCTTCTCCTGGCAAAGAAGATGGTTTTTTTTTTTCCTTTAAGTCTTTCAGAGATCTCTTCTGAAATGGTTCCTATGTTAGTCACTCAAGAGTTAAACGTAGCTTTGGATAAAGAGAACTGTTACTGTAAGGTTTTTAAACTAGACTGCTCTGAAAAAAAAGATAACTATTGAAGACTCTGAAAGACTTTTTGGATGGTAACCAAGTTAAGGAAGCTCTGAGGTTCTTTGGCTTTGCTGCTGGCTCACCAGGATCCTGGCACCCTATCACTGTACCCTCATTGCCTCCGTAGCTCCAGTTCTGTCAGTGAATGCCACCATACAATAGGTCCCCTGGGGCTACTTGGATGAGTGACAGCCAGCCAGCTCCAAAGTGACAAGTGTTTGAATGTCTAATTGGGTCAAAGCACAGGTTCCTCCTCATGAGTGAGATGTTCTAGCTTTTCTCTGTGACGTTCTGTTGGTTCCTCTTATTTTTCCTACAGTTGTAAAACGAAACTGTCAGTATGATGATGTGGGAGAACGGGCATTAGGAAAGGAGGATGTTTTCCCATTAGTCTGTTTTGGTTCACTACTGCTTGAGTACTGACTGGAGGGGAGGCAAAGATATCCATTAAAGTGATGGATATTTGCTAATACAAGCGGACATTGTAATAGACAATAAAGCAATTCACTTGACTGGTGAAAATTAATCCATTGTCTTAATCTCTGTTAGGTAGTTCTCAAACTGGGTAGGCCTAGAGTCTTGGGCATCAGGATATGTACGGGAGAGAAAATGAACTTTTTTTTTTTCCTGTATCCCTAAAATGAGGCTTCTCCTAAGTCTAACAAACAACTTGCCTTCATAGAATTCAATCAGATATAGGCAACTGATTTGCAAAGGAACTGTTTCATCTTATCAAATCCTTGGTCTGTGAAGAGAAAACTGACATTAAGCCCATGACCCATGTTACTCGATGTAGTTGCTTTTCTTTTGTCTCTTCCTCAAAGAAACAGAATACCTGGGATTGGAAAGAAGTCTGGAGGCCATCTAGTCCAACGCCCTCCCCCTCCTTAAAGCGAGGTCAGCTAGAGCAGCTTGCTATTTGGACAACTGATTCAAGTGCTTGGCCACCCATATAGTGGAAAAATGCTTTCTTTTGTTCAGATGGAATTTACTCTGTTTTGATTTGTGCCTGTTGCCTCTTGCATTGTCGTGGGGTACCACTGAGGAGTGCTGTTTACCCCTGGCCCCATCAGGTATTTATGCATATCAATAAGATCTCCCTGAGCCTTCTCTTCTCCAGGCTAGAGTCCTGGCTCTTTCAGTCTCGCCACATATGTCAGATGCTCCAATCCCTTAATCGTCTTTACTGTCCTTCACTGGTCTCGCTCCAGAATGCTTGTATCTTGCTTGTTCTGTGGAGCCCACCAGTGCACACAGCACTCCAGGCATGTCTCATCAGTCCTGAGCAGAGGGGAAGGATCATCTCCTCTGACCTGCTGGCAACATTTTTCCTAATGTAGCCCAAGATGCTGTAGGACTTCCTTGCTGCACAGGTGCACAGGTGCACTGCTGGCTCGTGGTCTACTTGGAATCCACCAGGACCCCCAGGTACTTTTCTGCAGAGCTGCTTTCCAGCTGGTCATCCCCCATCCTGTACTAGTGCCTGTGGTTGTTCCTCCCCAGGTGAAGGACTTCGTATTTGGTTTCATTAAATGTCATGAGATTCCTGTTGGCTTATTACTAAGCTTTTTGAGGTCCCTCTGAATGCCAGTGCAGTGAGCTAGTATATCAGCCACTCCTCACAGTTTGTGTCATCAGCAACCTTGCTGAGAGTGTATTCTGCACTATCATCTAGGTCATTAATGAAGTGCTTAAATGGTACTAGCCCCAGTATTGATTCCTGGGATGTACTAGCAGTGGCTTCTCCTCCTCCAGCTAGACTTGATGCTGGTCACAACCCTTTTAGCCTGGCAGTTCAGCCAGATTTCAGCCCATTTCACTGTCCATTTGTCTAGTCTGTACTTCATCAGTTTGTCTATGGGGATTTTATAGGAGACAGTGTCAGAAGCCTTGCAACAGTCAAGATAAACAACATCTGCTGCTCTCCTGTCATCCACTGAGCCAGCCATCAGCTGGTCTGTTCTGGTCACAGTGTCTCAGTCCCAGCAGGTGCTGCTGGCAGGGTGCTCCATGAAATCATTTTCTCTCAAGTTCAAGGTTTGTTTAAAATAATATTGTCAGTTTTGCTTTGGCTGACTTGCATGTGTGCTTCTAAAATAATGCTTTTTTAATGGTGTATATTTCAAAGTGCGAAGAGTAGTCATTTAAACATTGTCAGATTTGAAAGTATTGTAAGTGGTGTGAAGTCAGCAACATAGCCATTGTCAGCATTATTTATACAGCAACTGTTATTGTTTCACCTTGCTGTCCTTACTAACAAAAAGACCTGCTGACAGAGAGGAAAAATAGAGACAAAAGTTTGATACAGTGTCTTACAACTTTTTGCTATAAGATAAACAGACTCATGAAAGGAAACTTTTAATGGATAGGAATCAGAGGAATTAATTATATTAATAATAACAGAAGTACAAATTTTAGAATTGGCATTATTCCTTGTAAAATTTTGATTGTGAAAAATGTCCTCGTTCTAACAGGACTGTCATGTCATCTAGTTAAATTTAGGAAGCTTGACAGGAGAAATCATCTGGAAAAGCATATTTAAGTATTGCATAGTTTCTTAACATCAGCAAAGAGGGGATGAAAAGGGTTTCCTATTCAGAAGTGTAAATAAGTATTTTTAAGTGACAGAAATTCACTTTAGAAATCAGGGACATTTTTAATGGATTGGAAAATGAAAGGGGGAACACTGATAGTTTCTTTTGTGGAAAAGCATGAGTTTGCATTAAAAGTATCTCCCAAAGCTTTTATTTAATGATAATGAAATTATGTGTTCCATAAATTAATTTACAGATGAACAGTCTTAAACAGAAGTAGTTGTAGTTTATTTAGGTATCACAGCCACTCTAATTCTACTACAGCCTGCCCAAGTGTAGTGAGCATATGGTTTCTAGGATAGTTGTAGTGTTGATATAAAATGTTAGGTTTTGCCCAGCCTTTCTTTTTTTTTTCCTCACTTTACAGTCTCTGATTTCCTTATATTTAAATTAGTTAAGTTAAATGGACCTCTTCAGATGTTCCTTTTTTAGCTCTCTTACAACGTGTTTTTTCAATATGCTAAAAACGAGGACAGCATGTAAGGAAAATATCCTCAGTTGCTGATGCACAGTCTTGTTGCAAGAACTTTTGGTGATGACTTAGGAGTGTCACTTTTATGCTATGTGCGTTATTGCAAATTTCAGTCAGTTCCTGTAGTAATCATGAATACAACCGAAGGTGCAAAAAATAAACATTTTATAACTTTTTTAACATAATATTGAAAGAGGTGGGGAGGTAAGGACAGACCTTAATATGTCCAAATGATCTCAAGGCTTTGCTTTCCAGAGATCCATGACCGCACCTTTTGTGGCTTTCATATCTAGCTTTTAGGAGTGTTTGTAGTCCAAGCATTTTATTTCTAAGTATTATATTGTTGCGCCTACAAACTAGGAAAGAAGGACACGTACCAGATGTTGTTCTTAAATACTTGGGCCAGGTCCAGTAGTAAGGAAGCCTTCTAGAGCTTGGAAACCCTTCACCACTCAAAATTTATTTATTGGAAACTTGGGAGGAATTCTTTTTCTGGATCAATAAGAGGAGCAATTTAAACCATTTTAAATGTTGTCTAGGTCAGTTACATACTTTCAGATTGGTACAATCAAACATCTTCTGAGTATGTCACTAGATCACTAGATAGAAACAGAAGCCAAGATAGGCTGTCTCTTTAACACAAATGCTATTTTCTTGTTTTAGTTGAAAGTTCCCAGTGGTTGATAGTGCTCCCTGTAGCTCGTACTGCTTCAGTTACAGAACAACTACTAGATTCCATCTAGTTTCCTGTCTGTTAATACATTAACACCAGCTTGTGCATATTTTTGTTTTATCAAGAAGCATGGAGGGGGTTAATGAAACAATAAATTACGCTATAAACTATTTTTTACAAATCTGAGAGAATAAAGCAAATACCTACATTAACCAATATTAAACAAAATTTTTAAGGTCCAGCTGAGGAACTTTTTTCACTTTTAATAACTTTTTTTTTTTTGAAACAAAACTAAATCATGACTTCCAGTTGTGACTTAGGTCCTCCTGAAATTTGAAAGACAATGAGGTTTATGTGCTTTCATTAATAACTTTTCTCACCTAAAATAATGATTCCTCAGTGGAAGCTCAGCTGAAACTAATACATGTGCTTTTACTTGTTGCAGTTACTCTGTGTGGCAAATACATATAATTTGATCTTTAAAGACTCTTCAATTTATGCAGTTAATAAAATAATTTGGGTTTTGAAGGTCTTCTGGGCCTGGAAGTCATCCAGTACAGCCTTGTGTTAAAAGCAAGGCAAACTTCAGAGTCAGAGTAGATTGTTCAGGGTTTTCTCCCGTTCGCTTTTAAGAATCTCCCAGGGTGGAGATTTTACAGACTCCTCAGGCAACTTAGTATGTCCTGAACAGCTCCTTGGAGAATTTTTTATATAAGTCTGATGGAACTTTTCCTTGCTATATCTTGTGACTATGGCCTCTTGGCTTTTTGTAGCGTAACTTGAAGGAGTCTGGCTGTGTGTTGTATCCATGCCCCTCTTCCACTGTGACTTTAGGGACTGGTATTGGGAATGTACAAAAGCCTTAGCGCTGCCCTGACTCAGTACTTTGTAAATTACTAAGATACTTGCTTGTTTAAAGTCTAATTTTACTTAATACTTTGTGTGGTATATTAATATGAGAAATGGGCAAATAAACATAGTACTGAAAAAAACAGCAGCGTTGTACCCACCTTTTGCAACAAAATCCTGGAATAGATTTTTTTTTTTTTAATCCCCTGTTTCTGTCATGTGGAAGGCTGGGAAATGCTGAATTTCTTATAGAATGGTTTGCCAGCATTTCAGCTCAGGCTCACGTTTTCAGGAGTGGATGGTAATAAACAAAGAAGCTGAAATAAAGGACATAATTGAGATTTTGGAAAAACTTGTGATACTGTATGACACATAGGATGAGCTTACAAAGTCAGGAAATGACCACTGGAATGGATCACAGCAGGATATAAAGGACAAAAGCTAACATTTCATCATGGAGAGGGACAAACTGTTTTTTAAGTCACTATTTTTTATTACTGTCTATAATAATAGAAGAAAAGAAGATGCAGTTTCTTGGTTTTATTATGAATTTATAGAAGGGCTAGTAAATATAATGAATAGACGTTAGTGGATGATCTGGACAGATTTATGCAACAATAAAATATGATGGATGTAATAAAGGCTGAAAATGTGGTGCATTTTAATGTCTGGAAGGCTTCAGCCTTTGTTGAAGACCAATGTCCTTTTACAGAGGAATATAGATAACCCTTAATTGGCTGCATATTTTTCTAGTGTTTTGCAACAGGATTGTATTATGTCTAAATGCTTATGAATATTCAAGTAACTGAAACAGTGTAAAACTTCAATTTGATTTTGTGCTATTTATTCAAGGAAATCACGTTCTAAAAGCTGTAAGACTGCAGAGTCATTTTTGCATTATTGATTGAGCTACATGTTCATCTTTGAAACACGATGTTCATATTATCAGTGTTACAAGTTGGTAGTACATGAAGAGGTATCCAGAATGTATGGATTTATTTCTAAGACACCGGGGATGTAATGGGCTAACGAATCTAGATCCGTGTTAAGGTAGAAAGAAAAAAGGTTGTAAAAAGGTTGGGTTGTAACTAACGTCCATACTTTAAGAAGTGTATTTTAGGAATCTTATTTCATATCTCAAGAAATGCAATGTCTTTCATTTGTGACCCACACTGTATTGCATATGAGTTCTAGTATAGTAGACCTCTAGCTTTCAGATAAAGGAGAAGTGGTAACATTTTCAAAGTTCAAGGTTTTGCTTTCCATTCAAGGCAAATCTAACACAGGGGTTCTAATGCTGCAGAGGAGGGATAGATGCCAAAAGTTTTTCCAGCGAGGGAAGTTGCAGGTTATTAAATATCTTTGCTGTGAACAGCACACATTTCAGTGTGTGTGTGTGTGAAAGAGCGAGAGATGTAATCTTGAAACCATGAGATTTCTGGGAATCTAAAATAGTTTCTCCCTTCTTGGTACCAGTAGAGAACTGAAAACCCAATCAGTAATGGATCAGAGAACCTTTATGGCTTTTGTGTTCTCTCTATGTCTCTCTTTCTGTCTCTTTTCCTTCCTGACTGACTTTACCAGACATAAGAGGTGCTTCTTGCCTTTGCAAACCTACAAAGTGTCCTTTGGGTCAGTGTGTGCTGTACACATTTGATAATTCTCAGTAGGTATGTTTGTTCTGTTCTTGAAATGACCTGTCTTTTAATCCTGTTTGACCTTGGATATGTACTTCCAAATCTCATCGATTTCTTTCATCATCAGACATGATCAAAAGCCTACCAAAGCTTCCACCCTCTCACCCTTAATATTCAGTGTGTATTTCACTCTAGTGTTTCTTTCAGGCTGGTTCAATAGAACAGAAGAGACCTCTCCAGCTTTGTAGGCAATACTGTGACTCTGGCATTCAGGTGATCAGAAAATATGTGGTTAGCACCTTAAAAAAAGAGAAGTACATGCTTTTAGGAAATTGTGAGAGAGGTACAGAACAAATTGAGAGAAGACAAGAAATGCAAAAGATGATAATGATAGAAGGGTCTATGTTTTCTCACACAAAAAATGGTTTTCTATTTTTTCAGAGATATTAACTGAGGTTAAAGTATAGAAACTCAATAAGAAAACCAATTCTTTAAATTAGCATGTCTCAAGATAATTTGAAAATATGACTTCCAAGCTTAAGTTGCGCTCCTTAGTTTTACTCTCAAGAAACCCAAGCAGACACTGTACAGAATCCCAGGATTAAAAGCAGATGTGTCCTAATGGGCCATGAGGGCTCCTAACTATGACGTTAGTGTGAGTCCACTTCTGGTTGGAAGACTGAGAATTTGGTAACAATTTGAACTTTAATATAAAAGTTAAAATACAATTAAATTTGAGTTTTCTTTTCTTTAGAAATGCAGCTTTTGATATTGTCATAACTTTTAAGGTAAATTATACAGTTTTTCAGTCTGTGACGTAAAAGATCCCTTGATTTTTGTTCTCCTTGTTTATCCTACAAGCATATATATATTTCAGTATTTTAAAACGTGATAGAGAATTCAAATCTAAAGATTTAGGGAATATGGAGTACACACATTGGAGCTTCCAAAATATTTTTCATTTCCATTGTTTCTACTAAATAATTTACAGTCTTTATAAATCTTTTAATGTTTGCTGCTCATCTGCTGCTCTATTTTTAGTGTGCTTTTCTGGCTGCTGTATTGCTGGGACATGCTCAAGTAGATGTCACAGTTACGAAGCACTGAATGGGAGAAACTTCTCAGTGAAGTGGGAAAAGCAGTAGAAAATGAATTGTATGAAGACCCTGAAATAAAATATATGAAATAATAGTTTACCTATTGAAGTAATCTCTGTAGTATGAATTTGCATGGAAAAAACTCATCTTTAATTAAAAAGGGAAATAACGCAGTTAAGGTTAGCCCTTTGTGATAATGTATTCCAACACCCTTAACAGGCCTGAGTATCTAGTGTTTACAAATCTTGATTTTTCTGAATTGACAATTTTAAAAGTATTCACTAAAATATTCACAATAAAATGTGTCATGAGTGATTAACAGCCTGTATTCTAGTGTAAACATTTTTTTGTAAAACAGTTGTTTCCAAACAACAAAAAATAAATAGATTATTCATACCACACTAGACATTACTGCAATTCAGCGTTACCTTGATTTACATTTTCTAGGCAGATAACAGATTTTTCCAGAACTGCATGAGGTACATAGTTTACAGTATTGTGAGATGATGTCAGCACTTCTAATTTTTTTAGCACCGTTATTTGGAACTTTCTCTAAAAGAAATCACCCTTTTCTAATCTTCACATTTTCTATTTTGCAATAATTTTGAGTCTTTTTGCTTTATTACAGAAAGTTATTTATTTTGAGAAGGTTTGATACTGAGAATCTGAAATTGTTTCAATTACTAAAAAAATATTTTAGTAGCCTAAGTCTCCACTGTATTTTTTATGTTATGTCATCACTCAAACCTTGCCAGCTTGAAATATATGGTAAGCAGTCAATTTGGAGGACCTGCCAGGATTGAAAGGACTCTGTAAGACAGGCTAAATAACTGCAGAAGTTTTAAATTCTCACGTTTTCAGATATGAAACATTTTTAATTTGAGTTGTAGTGCTTATGTAGCTAGATACACTAATTATATGAATAAATATCCCAGTTCTCAAAAATATTGCTCCAGCGTAACTTTTGATTTTGTTTGGTGGTAAACACAAAACTATCTCCTGTATGTGGCTGTATTTAGCTCAGTGAACTCCATTCGGTCAAAAATTGATCTTTCTGACTAGAGGCTTGTAGGGTAACTGCCCTCCTCACTGGCTGTGAAAGATGAATTAAGTATTACAGGCCGTTCCCTCTGGAGTCTCTCAGAGCTGGTCTACAACTTGAAAGTTTTCTTGGCAATTTACTGGGCAATTAAATCCTCAGGAAGTACTTCAAAGGCAAATGGATGTTTGGCCGGCAGGAATGGATGTTTTCCAACCAGAGAAAAGAAAAAAATGTTGCAATGAAGATTTAAGCCCTGTAGGTATTTTTAAAATAATCTACCACCAACTGTTATATCTTCCTACTAGTTCACGTTTGCTCAGACAAGTTTCTCCAGTCCTCTGTGTGGATTGGTAGCTCTCAGGCTACACGGGCTTTCAAGGTATTGAAGCTCCCTCACATCTAGAACAGCAGACTGCAAAAGGACTGGGTGCTTCCACCTGTCAGTGTCTTTCAAGCAGTTCTAAAACTCATGAGATAGAGCTATATCTTGAAAGGTGATACGGAGTAACAGCAGCCATTCTTCCAAATTAGTCACATACTTAAAGGACAGTATTAGTTGCCTTAGACTGTTTGCAGAGCCCTGGAGAATCAGACAACTTCACTTCATGCAAAATAAATGAATTAAGGTTCTTACATTATATTTTGTCATTTTTTCCACTGTTCCATGTCTCATTGATTCAGGCAGCACAGTGTTTGCTGTGAAAAGAGTAAAGACAGTATTTCAGTCTTTCAGTGGTGTTAGGGTATTTACCAAAACAATGAGGTGGTTGAGGAATGTGGAGAAGTGTAAGGATTTTAGATGCAGCACTTTGGATCTTTGGTTAGTGAAACGTTGATGAATTGGCTGATATAAAACCCTGGAAAGACATGAAATATTCCTGCAGATATTAAAAGTGATTGTGGGATTTAATGGAAACCACAGAAGAGTTATTTTTCTACTTCAAGAATTGAATCTTGTTTCTTTCTTTATACAGTTCCCCAAGAACAGTGTCTGGTGTGAAATACTATTGTGATTCTCAACATTTGCATATGTATGCTTATACCAGTTTTTAACTTTAAGCTTTTTAAGCTTGAAGCTTTTGTAAAATCAATTTGCTCACTACAAAAGTATGCTTTCTTTAGTCAGTTGAAGGTTAACACGAGTTTAGAAAAGCTGATGGGGCATTTTGTTGGACTCATTTTTTGGCACTAATGTAGAAAAGTGATTGGTAAATTGTACTTAAACAGTAAGAAAACTAAATTCACACCTGTTCTTTTTAAAAGTAGGCCTTTCAAGGTGTTTGATGCTTGTTCACTGCTGGCCCAAAAGTAAGTAATGAAAAGGATTTTGAGAGCTTGATTCTTCTTAGTGCTTTCACAAAAATCATGCGGGTAGCCTGTGTGAAGATGCAGGAGTACTGATGAGTAGGAAGTAAAACTGGGAAGGGTATTTGGTCCGTATATTCTACTGAAACAATCATATTAAAGGCTCTAACACAAACAAATGTATTACACTGACTGAAATAGTCATCACCATCCTCGTGTTTTCCCAGCATTACTGCAACACTTAAATAATGCATTTTCAAACTCAAATTAGTTCCATTTATTAATTTAAAGCTGTATCTTTGGAGAGGATGGGAGGAATGGTGACATTGGAGAGGATTTGAGTAGTAACATTTTGCTATGAGTAGTTTTGCTTTAGTACTTAAAAAGAGAAGAGGCACAAAAAAGCTTCCTTAAATCTCTAAATGTTTATTGTGCCATGTCAAACTGAATAAAGATTTTTTTTTTCATTGCTGTAACTATTATACCTAAAGGTCGAAGGAGGATGCTTAGTTTCTTTCTTCTCGCAAACACACTGTAGCAGGGTCTACTCTTTACCAAGTGGGACTGTGCACTCCTAAGGATCAGAATAACTTCCACAGAACAGTAACCAGTTGTTACCAGAGGCAGGTCTCTGCTTCATTTATAACCATATGCTAACTAAATTGAGTTAATTATGGAGCTTCTTACTATATGAGAAAATAATTGGTCACTGAAGTGATAGTGGTAACAAGTAGTCACAGAATGATATGGGGTGGAAGGAATCTCTGGAGATCATCTAGTCCAACCCTCCTACCAGAGCAGGTCTACCTAGAGCAGGTTGCACAGGAACATGTCCAGGTGGGTTTTCAATGTCTCCAGAGATGGAGACTCCACCACCTCTCTGGGCAGCCTGTTCCAGTGCTCTGCCACCCTCAAAGTGACGAAGTTCCTCCTCATGTTTAGATTGAACTTCTTATGTTCAAGTTTGTGCCCGTTTCCTCTTGTCCTGTCTCTGGGCACCACTAAGAAAAGACTGGCCCCATCTTCTTGACACTCATCCTTGAAGTATTTATAGGTGTTGACCAGATCACCCGCTAGGTCTTCTATTCTCCAGACTAAAAAGACCCTGGTCCCTCAACCTTTCCTCCTAGGAGAGATGCTCCAGGCCCTTAATCATCTTTGTAGCCCTGTAGTAGTTAATCACTTCAGGGTTCTCTAATATGTCAAAATACATACTCCTAGACCAATTAGGACAGGGCTGTGGCTACTTCAAAGAACATCCTTATCATCCTCAAGTACCTGGCAAACTTACAGTAGACTTTTACTGTCCTGAGTTGACTCAGTACTTTAAAAGGATAATGCGAGAAAGGGTGTCTGTGCCACCGAGGAACTCACGCCTGTGCAGAAGTGTTTTGCAGATGCTGCAAAATTTAATACACATGTGCAGAAGGCCTATTTGGTCATCCTAATGACTGTGTAAGCCTAGGTGGAGTTATGTATTAAGTAGCTGGAAAAATGAGAATCTTTGGTGTATAAATAATGGGTGAATGCCCTCCAGTAAGGGGAGCTAGATTTGTGGATTTCCTCGTAGTACCTGACGTCAAAAAAAGCAGTATCTCCTTTCTAAGCTGCTGCTGGTTTTGAGAGCTTTTGTTTCATGTAACAGTGTATCAGAGTATGGGGTTCCTATTCGAGGGGACTTCTACACAAGAAGATACCTTGATTTTGGAAGATAGGGTACTGCTATTACTTCTTTGCTGTGTATACCCTACAGAAGCAGTTACATTTTCTTGACTGCACAATGGCCTGGCTTTGGGACAACTGTAAACTTCTGAGACTTTATAACCTTTTATGGCTGAGCATGACCTTCTGGTAGCTTAGACCTGAACTGGATCAAGTAGGATCTTGTGCCTTGCGTGTACAGTATCTGATATTCTCAGGTTGTTCGCTGTAGAGCTACTGAATATCCCTAAGCTGGATAGCATTCAGTGATGAATGACCTAACAAATCAAGAACAAGGTTTTTTTTCTTCCCTGGAAAAATACAAATAAACAAAGACCACAAACACTGAATTGCAGATTGTAACAACAAATGTTCTTGCATCTGTGATTTCTTTTTGCAGCTGCAGTACATCATCTCCTCTTACAAAGCTTCAGCTCTCTTACACCTGTTGTTCAGTGAAGGTCTCTGCTGTAGGCTATAGATCTTGCCTTCAGGGCTGCAGGGAACCTTCAAGAAGAGATGTTGCACAGACAAGTGACCATGAGAGAAAGGTTGCAGAGAGAACACAGACTTAGGACACAAGCAGACTGTAAGGGCAATATGCGGTACGTGCGTTTTATACCTTGACAGATGTCAGCACGTATTTCTGTTAAGACATGCAGTTGCCTTCCTTGGCTGTTTGGTACAATAACTGCCTGTGACATGTTGTGCCTGACAGTAGCCTGTGGAGCCTGTGAGATGTGGTTTGCACAGTACCTTTGCTCTCGGGCGCTCTGTTGCACACTGCTTTCTATTCACAGCCTTCAGGAAAGCAGACTGCTTGACCTGTTCTTCCCTCCTGAATTTCAGGCACATTAGTTCAGTGTAATCTCCATTTTGTTTCCAGGAGGTACCTGCTTTGTGTAGCTCCTTTGGTACTTGTACTCAACCAAGTAGTAACTTTATTTGATTTGAGGAACATGTTTGTATGCGATTGTGTCTAATTGAATTTAGCAGGAGAATTCCCATTGACATTATTAAGTTAGGATATGATTCATTTTCATTGGATGTCTGTAATTAGATTGCATTCATAATGGTATGAAAACTGATGGAATTAGATTCAGATTATTTAATTTACTTTTCTAGTTGATTTTTCTCAAGTTCTTTTAATCTGTACTAGTCTACACAGGTAGGAAGATCCATACAAAGATGTCTGTGCTTTTTTCGGCTTAATTAATTTGAAAGGAGAATGACCGTGACAGAATATGAAAAGCCTTCTGTGACATAGCCTGTGACATTTCATACAGCAAATGGACTTGGCCATTATTTGGACATTATCACTAAGGAGTAGTTGTGAAACCAATGCTTGTTTTGCGATACCATAATTCTTTACCACTCATTCACAATAGGAAGTGGCTGAAGGAGAACACCATCCCATGTCAATGTAGTTTGCGTTCTAACATGGTGTCTTCTTAACCTAGCATGTAGGCAGACAGGTGTTCTTCCAAGAGCTGAGACAGCAAAAGATCTTACAGCCAATCAGCCTGTGTGCTTTATCCCTGCTGATGGGCATTGCCTTCCTGCAAGAGATATCTAAATCCCTTATTTGGCATTTTACCTGTTTAAATCTGTTTAATTTCTTAGTTAATTCAGCCAGCTGAAAGAAGACCTCTGTCTGTAACTTTACAGATCCTGGAGTTTGCTAGCAATTAAATTAAATTGGACAAAGACCTGTAGCCATGGAACAGAAGCCAGTACAATCTGATGAAGAGTTAAGGATAGTGGCTTGTCTAGCACATACAAGCCTAAGGACAGAGAACTAAAAGTTTTGGCCCTAAATTTATTAGGCGGAGGCAGGAAGAATTAACCTCAGTTTTAAACAGACCTGAGGTCAGATCTCACTGACCCTGTAGCATGATCAGAAATGTACTAGATTGGGCTGTGTGCACACTGTCATCAGAGGGGGAAAAATGCTTACAGTATCACTTTGCATTTGGTTGAGATCACTATTAGAACAGAAAAATCTAGCAGGTGATTTCAGACAAAACATGAAATCTAAAAGTCTGTGACATGAAAATTCTCCATTTATGCCTTTTTTGCAACTATGGAGTGTTCACATTTTCCAGCTTTTATTAAATGATTATATAGGATTTGTGGAATCTAAAGCAGAAATTTTAACACGTGATGAAGAATATATAATCCCATATTTATTCCACAGTGGCTTTTGGTTTTGTTTTGGGATTCATGAACTCTCATGGGTCTTCTAAAAATTAGCAGATGTTAGTGCTGTAATAGCTCAATAATGTCTGGCATCTGTCTGGCATCGGGAGCTCTCTTGTGCAGTAGCTAAGTGTCTTTTGATATGGGATGTGGTCCGGTAATGTTGTAAAGCTCTCTGGCTTCACTGAAGAGTAAATGACTGAGTATCAGCAGTTTGTAAATCCTTTTAATACTACTGAAAGAACAGATAATGACAGTGTACAGTGCTAGAACAAAACAACAAAGACTGGATATACAAATGTTGATGGCCACTTAGTTTCTAAAATAATTGCAGTTCATGTGGTTTTGGCTTTTACAGCTTTGGAGTATAAATCCTTTTTGTTTCATTTCTATAAAGTGTTATTCAGGAAACACATTTCTGCAAGACAACTGTCAAATGTTTAGCCACAGAAAGTAAAACATTTCTTTGAAACCTGTCATCCAGTCATCTGTCAGTATATTCATTAGTTTTTGAAATGCCACCAAAGCAGACATGAATTAAAAAGGAGAAAGTTGTTTTGAAAGAGGATATATCGTTCTCATGTTAAAATTTGTACTAGAGTTTGGTAAGTAAATTACTGACCTAATTTAGTAGCAAAATGATGGAAGAAATTAAATATCCTGTCTGGCAAAATGCAATAAAAATTGAATCTGTGGATTGTTCATAAAATGCCTTTATCTCTGCCTTGTTTTGTAATTCCTTTCAAGTAAGTCATGACAGCCAGGAAAAAGGATGGTCAGACTTTCTCAGAACAGTAGAAAGTCCCTTTTGTGTCTCCCTGCTGCGGTACTCCATCTTAGTCAAGTGGCAAAGGGAAAGGCTCTACCTACTATCACTACCAGAGGAGTGCATTCACCTCTGTTCAAAAAGTATACTTTCTTTATCGGGAAAGGTTAATGTGTTTTTCGTTGCATTCTGTGTTCAGTAAGATTGTGGCTAAATTAATTAAGAATTTCTGAGTCGAGCATCTTAAAAAATACAACTAGTTTAGTAGGAAGCTTCCTGTGAAAGTTCTTGTGCCTGTCAACATCCTTCTGCAGTTGTTAGTGATGCAGTTGGTTCTTCCTAGTTCAAAGAACCTGACTACCTTTGGAGTACAAAATAAGTGGTCATTTATTGCCGTCAGACAAAGCTTCTTGCTGATGATAGTTACTGCCATTTGTCCTGACAAAGCTAAATGGAGCTAAATGCCTTCCCACTCAAAAACATCTTACTGCTCAGAAAACTCCAAACAAATACAGGATTGAAAAAGGGATAGTTTGCCCATGTGTGCTCACTCGCACTGCTAAGAATACAATCTGTTGAGGACAACAGGATGCTGAAAGGGAGGGACTTCAACACAGCCTAAAAAGTGTTGGTACTTGGCCTGGGCATAAGTGGAGGCAGTGAGCTGCTCGGTCGGGGTGCTGCCTGAAAAGGCTGTGAAGCTTTGAGAAAAAAACAGCATCTGTTTTATTTTTCAAAAAAATCCGTGCTAGACTCTCATAGATAAGTGAAATGAGTTTTTAAAATCTCATTTTTGGAATGACCTACACACTAAGATGCCTCTTGGCCAGTATTCATGTAAAAAGCAGCATTTCTCTTATTTTGCTGTATTGATAGTGCTTTGAGATTTTTTTTTTCTTGCTAAAAGTATCCCAACAGCTGAAATGCAGTAGCCAGAAACTCTCAGAAATCTTTATTCCCCTATGAGCTTTTCTTTAACGTGGCACATGGTTTAACTGATTATTTATCAAAAAAAGTTTTAAAATTCTGATATAACTTGATGAGTTTTGATGGTGAATCATGGGTTAGTTCTCCCTCTGCATCATCTTCCAGAGTATTACATTAACATAACAAATGTTCTGTCAAGTACCTGTCTTTGTCTGCACCCCTTTTCCATAAATACCTTAAAAAGACTTTTCAGTTTCCTTTAATAGCTGCTTTGACTTTTAGATAACTTAATAATTTCTGTATCATTTGCAAACTGGTGTGCAAAAGGAAAAGCTCTGATGTGCCAGACCTGTATTTGAGATGCAAGTGAGCACAGGAACTATGTGGTTAGAGTACTTTTTTAGAGGAGACCCCTCATCAAAGCAACAGGTTCTGATTAAGTTGAGAAATACAGTTCTAATTTATCACAGGGCAGACTAAATATTGTTTTCATATGTGTGTGTGTGTGTATATATACACACATATATTGCTAATTATATAACTATCTGCTTTAAGTAATTATATAACGTCTTTATAAAGTAATTTTCTTATCTTTAGAAATGAAAGTCTCCAAATCTAGAACTTACACTGTTTATAAACTACATCCTGGTTACATATATTTGTGAAGGATGGTACTATGTTAGAACTGTTTTGCAGGAGACTGTGTACATTGATGTATGGTATATGCCTACACTCTTTATAACTATTATATTCCTGATACACCAAATAAATGTTATTTGAATAAACTACTGTAAAAGGTTGGTTAATGTAGAACTCAGCAACATCCAATAAAGGTTTGACATTTCTTTTTCCATGACTTACAGATTTTGTAGAATATAGCACTTCTCTTCAGAATTAAAAATTCACGTATCTAACAGACTATGCTAGGAACAATACTACAACTCATTAGGAAGAAAACAAGAGATGTTTTCAATCATAAAGACAGTAAAAATGAAATGTCAGTGCCAGCTTTTTTGCTGCAAATGTGCAGTGAAATTTATGAATGTATCTGTCATCTTGTGAAATGTCTGAGACATGGTGAAGAAGCAGTTTATGTGGGCTTTATAGACTGCTGAGCTCTTGCGGTGCAGATGCATCACAGGAAAGTGTGTGCAGGCAAGAGACCCCATTCCGTTCTCTTCTTCCCCATGTGCATCAGGGGTGATTCTGCTGAGGTTAGTGGAGATGTGTGCAAGCGAAGTGAAGTAGAACTCAGTTCAAGTTAGTGTTCTTGTTAAACTGGTCGTTACATCTGGAATCATTTGTCTATGAGGTAGAAATTTTAGTGCAGGATTTTTAATGATAGAGGGACCATAGGATTGCTTGCAGTTGCTCCTGCAGTTGAATGTACTTAAACCCGAAAGTGTTACTATCTAGAAAGATATGAGGTTTGTCCAAAGACCTTCCCTTTATGAAGGAAAGGAGGGAACTCTTCCAAAACCTTTGGATGTTGAGACCACATCTCCATTGCTGTTCATGAGAGAAGGCAAGAGGAATTCAAAGATGAGATGAGGTTTTAGATTAAGTAGATGAATTCTGAATTTTTTACTCACGTGAGCTGCAGCTATAAGAGTTTTCTGGACCTCATTAAATGTTCAGTACGTAGGGAGTTTAACATCCCTTCCCATTGTTATTTTAATCTGCTGGTAGCCTGCTGCTTATAGTCTATCCCTATGTAATGTTTTATCCAACATCTTGTCCTGAACATGTGAAAAAATATTAAAGACTGTTTGCGCTCTGTGTGTTGCTGAACATGAGGCAAGAATTCCAACAAGCTACCTAAAAATAAAATACATCTCTTGTTTTTCCATAACTATAAGTATTAAATGATTGAATTCTGTAGAAGATTCCGTTGAAGTCAATAAATGGGATGCTAAAGTGAAAAGTGGTTGAAAAAGAAAGTATGGATGTGAATCACATGAAGAAACTGGGTCCTTGCTGAAGACCATGCCAAAGAATGGTCATACTGAGTAAATTCTTACTCTGAATGAAAAAGCTAAATGTAAATTGAAGACTGTCAGCAGCAGGACAGAACTCCTTTGGGAACGCAGTAAGTCTGTAGTTCTGAGAACTTCATTCTTTCCCATAGCATTCAGGTAAAGATAAAGCCCATTTAGGAGGCTGTCTTTGAGTAACATGTATTTTAACTTTTATGGACTTCACAAAGGTTTGAAAAATCACGTTGGATGTTGTGGACTTTCTCCTTATTGGGCTAAATAGAGTAAGTCAGAAATATTAGGATCTTTCTGGATTTAAAGAAAAAAAAAAAACATTTTGAGAGGAAAAGCAACTGAGCATAAATACATGTTTTCAGATGTTTGATTCTGCTCTGAAGTATTTTTTCTTGGCTTTGTGGAGTCTTCCTTCAGTAGGGAGGAATAGAGTCAACTTAGAGAGAAGAAAATAATTCAGTATGGCATTGACCCAGCTCCGATCCATGAAAACTTCAGCTGGGGGTATAGTTTCACATGTTGCTTCACTTTTTCTTAATTTCAGGCTGTCATCCAAAAGAGATAGGTCCTTTTGGGAAATATCCATCATGTCAGAACCTAATCCTTTCTTGCATAGGTTTGTTTTCTTTTGGATGAATGAACTGTTGTAGCTCACTGGGGATTCTGTGATTCTTAAGGGCAAGGAGAGAGGGCAGGAACTTGCAGCGAGGAACAGAAAAGCTCAGGACCTCTCCATATCTTCTTGACAGCTACTTGTCATTAGATCAGAGCAAGCCTAATGTGAAAATCCACACGTAAATAAAGTACCTTTTTCAATCAAGTGAAAGGCAATGATGGAGAGAACGGTAAAGGCTGCTTTTAGGAAAAATAGGGAGTATGGCCAGTGAATGGGTAGCTCTAGTTCCAACCCTCCACCCCACCTCAGCCAGGTTATATTTTAATTTGTGGAAATTAGTTAGCTGTATCTGTATTAGTTAGGTGCATTCTTTAGCTATGCAGCAAACCAAAGAAGAAAAGGGGCTGTTCCAGTCTCCATGAACCTCCTTTTCAATCCCTGCAATTTTTTAGGATATATGGAAGATTAAGTACTTTATCAAAAGTACTTTGATGATCAAGAGACTACAGTGATTGCTGAAACAGAGGAAACTCCTTTTCTTACCTAGCCCTTAATGCTTTAACAGTAGTAAAGGCAACTGTACAACTAACTTCATTTTTCCTCAGCAGTCAAATTAGTTCAGGTTTAATTGTATTTGTTTTCTCAACTCAGATTTCACTGGGTGCTTTCTGTGGTGCAGATGCCTTGACCCAAATGTGTTAGAAGTGGTTTATTCTGTTTAAAATGGTATTTTAACTATCATCCTGCCCTTTTTAAGTTTTTGAGTCTTTTCTTACTCTTTCTGTTTTCCCCATGACGTTCAGTATCTCTGCTAAACCAGTGCAGTTACTTAGGTAAGCTTTCTCTGATTAAACATGTGAGAAAGCATACGTGAAGTTCAGAGCATCACAGCTGTGCCAACTGTTGGCTTTATGTCTGGAAATTCTGGGGTTTGATATTAAACAAAAGGTATATCACACTTTTCCCAACATATCCTGATGTGAATACATCTGACTGTGTTAAAAATAACCAAGATCATCAGCCGTTGCGGAAGAAAGGAAGGTGGTTTAATTAAGCAGAAATTTTGTTATCTTACCTGGCAACTACCCAGCAGAAAACGTTCTATGTTGAAATGCATGTAATTTGTTGGACCCAACCTAATGCTGGGAACCCACTATCAAGATTAAAGAGTGAGAAAAGGTCTTACTTCATCTTTACCTCCTCCACAGTTTCACGGAGGGTGCTTCTAGGCGACTGCTTTTTACAGCAGCCAGTTCCTGCTATAGAATGAATTATGAGGTTAAAAACAAGACATGAGTGTCACCGCAGAGATCCCTGTGATACACTGTGAAAATCTGTAATGTTTTAAATTAAATAATAAAGGGTGCTAGCAGGTCAGTTGCCTTTGTGTTCTGCTCTTGCTTCAAATGTAAAAGACTAAACACCTTAAGATGTGAATCTTGAAGAAGAGACAGGCTCTTTCCCTTTCCTGTTGTTCAGGGTTATAAGAAAAGTATTCCTAAGCCCTGCTGGCAAGCCCTAAATATGTCGATGCCCGTTTTCTGCTTTTTATTTCTGGAGGAAGCTTGCAAGGGTTTCCTTGGTCACTGTCTGGTGGCTGCTGCACAGACAACCAACATGACGTAACCCCTTTCATGAACTTGATCCAATTATATCTAAAAGATTGTAGAAAACATTTGCTCCAAGATCTCAAATGACAAAAAAAACCTCAAAATCAAACTAACAGAAACTAAAAAAAAACTAACAAAACCCCCATTCTTGGAACTTTCAGTATCTGTTCTGATATCTGTCTTGATTTTTCTTGTGCACTTACAGATGAAAGTTGATTTGCCACTTTAAATTTTATTCTGTCAGAGTGAAGCTATTAGTTTTGGTTTAAAAGTTTTCTGGACAAATTGAGCCTAACTTAATTGTGGAATATAGTTATGAATTTAATTTTTAGTTTAGGTTTGAAAGTGGTGAGCTACTTGCTAAATCTTTGCAGTGGAACAGCTTGAGTCAAGTTCCTGCTAAGAAAGGAAGGAATCAGAGCTGGGGGAGGGTTGCCCTAATTTTGTTGCCTGGTATTATCAGTCACTGTCAGCAGTTGTGATGCCCTCTGTGAGAAGGTCGTACTAATTTAGTATTTTATGGTTTTGAGAGTAGGAAAAGCTGTATCTCAAAGCCTGTACTTCAATATGAGGTAGATTGATGTTTTCTTTCCTTGGTGGACTTTATTTCCCATCACCCTCTTTCTTCATAGATAGCTATTCTCAGCAGTGTGGAGAACAGCTCTTCCACCTGGTCTGGTGGTGTCCGACTAGCTTACAGCTTTTAGGGTGGAAGAAAAGGCAGCGTCTGTCTGTCTTCAAGGGGGAAGGATGGTTAAGAGACATCAGAGGAGGGAGTGATGTAGTACATTCACAACTGGTTGCCTAAGGTCCTGCCTTGATTTCTTGCTCCTTTTTGTAAGGAGGCAGTCTTATTTTGATAGTGTGTGCACACAGTGCCAACTCCCGTAAACATGATGAAACTACATGCTGGGTAGAATTGCCTTTTCCCAGGAGCCCTACTTTTAGTTTTCAACTTATTCCCATAGACCATATGGAAAATCTGGTAAGACTTCCCTATTTCTAGAAGCGTTGCTTCCCAGAAGTACTGCTTTGAGGTACGTTATTCTTCTGAGCAAATCTGAGTTGGGAATTGAAGCTGCGGAACCCTGGGGAATAGTGCCTGAAGGGAAGTTAAAGGTGAGACTGAAAACCAGGCTGGTTTCAGAGATGTAAGAACAGGAGATCAAAAATTAGTTTCTTCCCAGTGGTGCAGTAGTTTCTACATGTCCTTACAGACCCAATTAAAATAACATTTGATTAAAACGAATACAACAAAGCACAGTTTTAAGTGGTACTAAGTCTCTGGATAAATTGAAAAACCAGCAAAACTTAATTTTATATTAAAGATTAAAGAGTACATTCTGGTTTTAGTTATATTATGGTTTCTCTGGAGTATAAGCAGTAAGGCAAAATTAAAAATCCTTGGACAACGGCATCTCTCTCAATTCAAATTAGCATGGCTGAGAAAATCATTTCAGCCTTTAATGTTGATTTATAGCGATTTTGCATTTGTTACATGTTGAAATCCAAACCAGTATTATGCTAATAAGGCTGCATCACCTGTAGGTGTTGCTTGAGAGTCAAGTGAGTAGTCTTTCTATTGTCTTTGAAGGATCAATATTTCAAGGTGTGCAAAGGAGAGGGGTCTGACTGACAAGCTGCCTTGATACACTGTTATTCTAGCTGGACTGGATTGACTGAAAATTGCCTCAAAGAGTAAGATAATTTATAAAAACTATAAAGCATAGCCGAGTGTTTGAAGTAATCAAAGCTAATTAGGAATATTATTTATTTTCAGTTTTTAAATATCTTGCCTTTTTATAGTTTCTTGAAGTTTTTCCTTCTGTACTGTTCGTATTTTGTACATTTGCATGAAAAATGTGCATTAGATGTTACGACTATGCAAAAATTAGAACTGGCAGAATTTACTGAAATAATTTCTAATAATTGTACTGTGAGAAATTACTGTTGAGTGTACCCATATTATTGGAGAGAAATTTGGTTTTCATTTTTTGTGCACATCTAGAAATTTAGCAAATAAAAGAAAAAAAATGGTACTTTGGAAGTAACATGAATGCGTAATTATAAAACTGTCTTTTAATGAGAGTAAGAATTCAGTTGTGGGGTGAAATCATGTTGCCTTGTTTCTGTGCCTGAATGTACTGTTTGCGTGATACAAATATTATATATGTGTGTGTTAATAAGCCATTTTAATTTTTGAATGATTAAATGTAGTCATTCTCTAGTGTGGATAAATAATAAAATTGATCAGTCTGCTAGTACCAACATGCAGTCTGGATTACAAGTTATGTAGTGAAGTGCTTTTGCAGTACTATCAGCAGAATTTCAGAAAGCTTTTTTGTAGTTATTTTGAGATTTTGTAATATGTTTTCCTCTTACAATGAATTTTTTTCCTTTATCATTAAGAATCTTTCTTTAATTCCATATTTATTAATACTTTTGTGGCAGAGTATAATACGTGCTTAGAATTGTATTCATATAATGAGAAAAAAGACTATTTGAAAGAGTATGTTGAATGGAAAAAAGTTTTTCTCATCCATTTGTGCAACTGTGCAGAACTGCACCGAGCTTAATTTAACCAGCAAAAAAATTTACTGTTCCTGCAGTGTGTGCTGTTTGCATTTGAGATCTTCATTTAAAGGATAAATTAGTTGTAACAAGCCAAAGAAAACGGTAGTAAACATGACAGTATGAAAGAAATTTCTTTTATCTCCTTGGTGGTAATGTGAATGTGAAATTCAAATGAAGCTGTGAACAATGTAAATTTTTACATCAAAGTGTAGTGTTTACTTACATAATAGATATGAAGTCCTGGGTAAGATTTTTTTTTTTGTTTCATTAATGAATAGCATACACATACAAAAAAGGAAAAAAAAAAAAGGCAGTGAAAGCTACTTCCCAGTCAGGGAACAAACTGGATTAACTTCTTGGTGAATAAATGAGCTTTTTTTACCCTAAAGGTTTGAATTAACGATTTATATAAAAAAGCTCACTCAAGCTGTATTTATTGGCTTTGTCCTACTGCTGCTTGCTTAAATTGCACCTAAGACTGTGTTATTTCAGGGGTGTTAAGAGCTTTCTCTGATTCTTTTAAAAGGAAAATTGAAAATATTCTTAATGTATAAAATATATTTAAAATGAAAGGGCAGTAGCATGGGAAATGGGGGATAGCACATCTCATTTAGAAGGTTTCCGTTTGATAATGATGTTTTAAAACTCTATTAGAAGTGCAAGATTTATTGTGAGAATTAAGCTGCAGGGTTTTATTTTTGATATATTAAAATTAAAATTACATTCAATTAAAAAGCCATATTAATCCTTTAACATCATAACAGCAGAGAAATTTCCCACATTTACATAAATGTGAAATGCATAAAAATAAGCCCTTCATTTGTATTTGTGAATCACTTTTTTTGTTGGTCTTTGATAATGCAGATACAAGGAAGTGGCTGGGGAACAGAGATTTAACTGAATCAGATGCAGTAAAGATTATAGAAAAAATCTTAAGAGTTTTAATCAAGCCAAGTTCAGATGAAGTCAGTGGGCAGATTTGGTTGAATAACACCAGCAAAATGAGGGCTTAATCCTAAAAATATGAGTTTTAGTACATTGTATCTGTTATTTGAAGTTGTCCCACTAAAGTAGTGTAACAACACTGGGCCTATCCATTTGTGTATTTAGACAGTTGAGATTTAACAGTCTATGGCTGTAAAACTGGCTAAAATTGCATAGTTTGTACAAAGCAAGAAGGAAAATATAGTAAGAAATGGAATGAACATGGTAGTAGTGGATAGCAGTGGACTCCAGGGGGAAGTAATAAGAGATGAAATGCTGGTTCATCCAAAATGTCATTGCTTCTGACACTTTCATCCAAGGTACTTTTCCTGCTCTGGAACTAAAAATGCTCATTTTTATGTCCACCTTGCAATAGAATTGACTAAAATGAGCAGTTTGAGGAGGAGGATACCCATGATGTACTTCAGAGTGAGAGGGCTGGGACGGTGACAGAGCCACGGTGGTCTGTCTCTGTGCTTGAGTTTGCCTTACGATGGATCTGCAGTGGATCCACAGTCTGTCTGAAGCCTTTGGGCCTTACTGCCTTTAAATATTCTCTAATTGCTGCAACGTTGCTTGTTCACCCTTCCCTTGTTTCAGCCTGTGAAATATCTGAAATGCTCTTATAGCCCATGTTTTGAGGTAATATCTAGGTTGAAATAGTCCCTCACTGTGAACTCACTGTAGAAGGGGGCAGGGTTGTGGCAAATACTCATATGCAAACCACTGGGCTGTTAAAGGGTCTGTTTTTCTGTTTTTTTTTTCCCTATCATCTTCCAAATTGTGGCTTCCAACACTGCTGGAAAATTATTTTTCTGTTCTCATGTTAATATTATGTTGAGTACTTTCAATTTCTTTACATCTGACTTTATATTCATAAAACTTAAAGAATTAAGGTTGGAATTACATGTTATAAATATGTACACAGTTTCTTTCCATCTTGCCTTTCCCCTCCATCTTATCAGAATTTGTAAGATGCTCTTTATCTGATATTTTCTCATTCCCATGAGTGTTTTGCTCCAGCAACCCCACATCTTCACCCTCTGCTCCCCCCAAATCCAAGCTCGGAGAACTTCCTGCCCCATTACTCTCCCTGGGTCCATCTGCCACCTAATGGAGGAATGACATATTATTGTTAAACTTTGGAGGCAGAAGACAGCACATCCAGACCACTCTGTGCCTCACTCGTCGACAGGGGGAGAAACCCTGGCAGAATTTACTGGTGGTGTAGCAGTGAGCAGCCCGCACCAGGTCTCCTTTGCTTTCTCAAGTGTTAATTAAGTCAACTCTTAATGACCACAGCAGGCAGTGACGTGTCACTGGTCACTGTTGTGTACAGTGTTGAACAGGCACAGAGCATGCTCGGTCAGGCCTTGCCCTGTTGTGGAGTCTCACTTAAAGCTTCCACAGTGTCCACAGGAGCCTATATATTCAGGGATCTGGAATCTTTACAAGTTAATATTAAAAAAATTAAAAAGGGGGGAAAAAAAGGAAAAAAAAAAAAAGAGAAAGGTAAAAAAAAAAAGTGAGCAGGAAAAAAGGAAACTTGAATGTCAGCCTTCCCTGCTTTATCTGTAGAGCTGAGGGGCCAGCTGCAGTGAGGGTGATTTTATGAGGGTGATAAAGAGTGAGGAGAAACAAGAGATGCTCAAGCAGAGAAGTGATGAAGTCAGAAAATGTTAAAACTGGCAAGTTCATTGTCAGGGCGCTGGTCATCTCTGCACTTGTGATCCTCCGTAGCATAGTTGTGACCTGGTTATAAAACATAGGTCGACATTGGTGATACCTACAAACAAATTTTAAGGAGTTGGTTTGTTTGCTGAAGTCTCCCATCATGCTGTTGGGAGCAGAGGCAGCATGAATTAGTGTTATTTAAATTAGGAATAGACTTGATTTTCTCAGCTATAATTGTCGTGAACATTATCAGCACTTTTAGAGAGAAAGGCAGGGGTATTTCTTGAGTGTGGAAGTGTTTGTATCCGAACTCCTGGTGCTTTTCAATTTTTAATGGTGGGCAGAGATTCCAAGCTAACAGATGTAATTCTAACTCCTTTAACAGAATTAATTAAAATTAAAGCAGCAAACATGCTAACTTTTGTCTGTTAAAGAAATGTTACACATAGGTGGCCAGTCCCCACCCCCCATCTCCAAAAAATCTCTCCAAGGCAGCTAGCTGGAGTTTGTACAGTTTGTTCCCTCAGCAGTGTTTATCCTCCTTTGTTCATGTGCTTGTTAGGGTTTTATATTTGACAGAGTGCCTTAGTCCTCAGTTTCTGGCGCTGTCCCTATTCTGAGCGACCTCCTCCCTAGCATAACTATCCTGGCATTTCATGCTAATATTAGTGGTTTCTGCTCTACTTCCCAAAGGGAGGAGTTTCCCTGTCTTTGAATCAGATTCTGCTCTTTTGCACAGTATGCTTTTCACAAGAGTATCTCCAGGATTGCAGCAATACTTCTTGACAGACAGTGCTTTTTGGGTTAGCTGTAGGGATGTAAAGAAGGTAATTAACCAGAGTAATACAGAATGTATGCCTTCTACACGACCTCTCTGAAGCCCTTGCTCAGAATTCTGGTGGGTTAAAAAATAAAAATAAGACCAAGAAGCAAAAAAAATCCCTTTCATCATATCTCCTGGGTAAAGAAATTAACATTTCAGGGAGCATTTCAGCTGAGCTTTTTTGCATATTTACAAGGAACAAACTGTAATCATTGAATTGGGAGTCTTCACTCAGGATGATGGTGCATTTTTCTTCTGCCCACTCTACAGTTTGCCTTCTGGTTCTATTTGCACAGTACGGTATGACTGTAATAGCAGTCTGATGACTCACAGATACTTTTCTCATAAGTACTTTTTTTTCAATTGCAAAGCCTTTCAGAGGGAAAAAAGATGGGCTACTTGAAAAACCTTTGTCTTGTTGAAGTTCAGTCTGAATTAGATCTTCTGCAAGTGGACTTAATGAGCAACTACATCATTTGCATGCCTCTAAAAATGTCAAAGCATAGCCTGCAGACCTGTCCTAATGATACCATCATTTGGGTACCTGCTTTTAACATGTGGATGCTGTAAAAATGTGTTTTCTTAATTTGTTTTGTCTCACTCACTCTGAATGATTTCTAACTTGCTGAGAAATTGAGTAACGAAGCTGAATTCTTTCCTCTCCTTCAACACCATATTTCATGATATGCTTCAAGCCAAACTGTCTCTTTCTAAACCTATGCAAGTTATGTTTTTACTTCCTCCTGTGTAAACCCATAGCGTTCAGCTGATTTGCAAAGTTGCACTCAATTTGAGCACTTCAAGAAGTCTTGGAACGACAGCAAAGTATGCATACATATATAGAGATGAAGCATATTTGCTCAGGCTGTGATGACTCTAAATAATAAAATGAAAAAATGAAATAAATGGTGCTAAGCCATTATTTTTATGCTGCATTCCACTTTCTGTTTCATGTGAGGAGGTAAAAAAAAACAACTGAATCCAGTCAGGAATTTAGGGCACAAAGCACTTGAGCAAGATAGAGACATCTTGAGTTTAAATTTAAAATCCACAAATGATGCTCAACTGCTGATTTGACACAGAAGCATCTAAACTTGCAAGGCTCCCTGTTTGAAAGCTGTCCACAGCTTTGCTGTGCCATGTGTGTAATCGCCCCAGCCAAAGCAGCTTATAATTTAATCTGAGCAGGATCTAGAAAGTAAGTGCTCCTCTGTTTAAATCCTCAGAAGAGCCAAATCCAGTATAGGTCCTCAGGGAATGCGTAAGACAATGGTAAAAGGACAGATCAGCCCTGCTCCAGTCTTTTAAAAATCAACCTTAAGTGGCTGGTCTCAGGAAAAGATTCAAGTCAGTGGATCATGACTGAGTTTACAGGCTTACCTGCAGCCCTTAATTTGACATTTGAACTCTGTGCTTACTTGGTTTTGTAACCCTGCGCTTTTCAGCAATCCTAGGATGTGGCTTTTGTACTTCTAGAGCAGGCAGTTAAAATAAGACTTTGCTGAGTGGAATTGTTAAGGACCTGTGTTTTTACTATCACTAGGACATGTATCCCAGTGCTCATAGTGATTTACCAATGAGCTGTGTTTAGCAGCTATGAAATTTTATAGTTTTCAGGGAAGAACAGCACTAAAGACTCCCAAAAGAAAAAGGGAAAAATATTTGGAGAGAAATTATTTTTAAAAGAAACCCACAAATCCCCAGAAACCAGTAAACAAGACAAGATCCAGATTGCCTGTGCCATATCGGTGTGGGAAAGATCAAAGCTTACCTGGAACCCAGGGGTTTCCTCCTATCTCCTACTCAATGGATGAGTATCTGCTGGAGGGAGGATTTCT
Source organism: Thinocorus orbignyianus (assembly GCA_013400375.1). Classification (NCBI taxonomy): domain Eukaryota; kingdom Metazoa; phylum Chordata; class Aves; order Ciconiiformes; family Thinocoridae; genus Thinocorus; species Thinocorus orbignyianus. The sequence goes on from VXBW01002226.1 coordinate 1,167,620, forward strand.
TACAGAATTACCCAAACAGGCATATTGTAATTTATAGCCCCACCTGCCCTAATAGTACATTGTTAAAGGACTGATCTGGTGTTGACTGTGCTTAGGTAGACCCTGATCATTCATGTCCCTGTAGGACCCTGCTCAGTCCTGGCTGGGCCAGAGGAGTCAACCTGGTGCAAGGCTGCATCAGCTGGGTGGGTGTCAGATGGCCTGGTACAAGGGCAGTTCATTAGCAATGCAAAATGAGTGGATAATGAAGCTGTTTTACAGTGCAAGGTCAGTCCTTGATACTGAAGTTACACTAGAAGCGATTGACTCTAGTTGTGGAGGGGCTGTGCAGATGCGCAGCCAGCACTGATCCTTGTGTGAAAGAGCTTCTATTCCCATTGCAGATGTGTTGGCCATTGCCATGGAGGGGACAGGCAGAGATATATTTGGCTTATTTTTATAGGACCAAGTCTTAAGAACAGAAACAGGATTAACACTGTTTCGTGACCTACTTCACAACCATTCTCTTTCCATTGATTTATTATTGCAACTAGCAGAATGAATTGAAAGAAAAAGTATGATGCATCATGCTAGGTTGGAGAGCTTTTTCAGTCATAGTAACTGTTAATAGATATTAAATAATAAGTGTCAAACATACATATTTTTAGTCAGCAGTTCTAGTGCAGTGGGTCTACCTGTGAGTTCTAGAAGAGTCTGTGGGGGAGATTTCTGCTTCATGGGTTTTCATTTTTAATGTATTCCTTAAGACTGGAAGAAAGCTGGTGTTCTGCCCAGATTCACAGCAGACAAGCAGATTGAGCAGGGTAAATATAGCCTGATATAAATCACAGCGAACATATGGAAAAAGCTTATTGGGGATTCAGCTGATAGGGAATTAAAGGCCATGAGTAAAATTAATTCTACTCAACATAGTTCTATGGAAAGTAGGGCTTGTAAAACAAATGATTGTTGAAAAGTTGATTTTAAACTTTTAGTATTTGATAAAATTACAAGTTTGATAATATGATGCAGTCAATGTAGTAGACTTTGAAGAGAATTTGACTTACTGCCATGTGAAAGCAATTAATAAAAGCATTGAACGAACTATGTAATGAAAAAACCCAGACTTGAATGAAAAACAGGCCAGCTAGGAACTCTTGATATAGGATTGTCAATAAAGGAGCTTCAAGGACTAAGTGGTTTTCCCACAGATTTCTCATAAAGAGCAATGTAAAGGCCAATGATATTTAATGTTTTCTTTGCTGACTTTATCAGCTCTCATTTTACACTTTGAAATTAGCAGGTGCTTTGTAGATTGGCAGGACAGCAATAACCCCAGAGACGAGGCAGTCATTAAGAGAGGTTGAGATGACTGAGTGAGCCGAATTTTTATTTTTCAGTATGAGAAGATGCAAATAATACATCTAGGAAGAAGGAAGCTAGCAGGCCATGCTTGGAAAATAGAAGTTGACAGTTGAGGGAGTGGAAATTTTGTCTGGGTGGTGGGAAGGAAGGAGACCAGTGTGAATGCTGAAGTACAGTGTTGGAGCCAAAAGAGTAATGCTGTGTGTAGGGGGAGTCCAGGAGCATGACCAGGCTGATGATTTTACACTGTATATAGAACTGCTAAGAACATTCAGAGTGCAGTGCAGAGCCTCGCTGGCTGCCTTCATCAAAAAAGCTTCAAAATGGCTAAAGTGTGTAGAGCCATCTAACACTAATAAGTACCTGCAGCATCTGAATTAGTGCTGAGGAGTTCTAGAGCTCGGTCTGTGTAGTTGATTCTTGAGCCAGTCTTCTTTACATGGTGTCCCCATAGCACGTACAATGTAGCCAAGACCAGAGGAATAGGCTTAAGATTCATAAACTGGAGGTCAGAGAAGATGATTAAGTATTTCCTGGTGACTTTAAATGTTGTATTTGTAGTGGACTGTGATATATTAATAATTTGGAGGAAAGCAGTGCAGTGTGTTCCAAAGCTCTAGAGGATTAGAAACCATTCTAATTTGATGTATTTTGGAAAGTTCTAAAAAGAATTTCTTTTTATGTTCACCTGTATTGAGTAATCCCAGAGCTATTAATTAAATTAAATTAAAAGAATAATTAAATTAAGACCATCTACCTGTAAACAGACCAATAGCTAAAAAAGAAATGTGAAATTTGAAACCAGTTGTTAAAAAATTTGAAGTCATCTTATTAATATTTGCATAGTTAACATAGTTGTATAAAATATATAAGCCCTGTAAAGATCTGTCTTTCAGTGATAAGGGTATTGCAGTTGTCCTCAAAAGCAAACATTTTGTGCTTTTTATCTGTTAAAAATATAAAAGAAAATGTGTGTATTATCAGCACTTTTTTATGTACAAGTCACTAAAACCATTTCCTGATTTGAAATTGCCTTTCACGTTTGTATGGAAATCTATATAAGTTTGCTTTGAAACAAATTTCCTTGAAAACTCTGTATTTTTCCTGTATTTTAATTACATCTGTCTTTTACTGTGAGGAAAAAAAAAAAAAGAAGTATTAGATAAATAAAGCAGAGGAAGTTTTTTGCTCAGTAGTAATTTTCTTCTCCATTTGCATTGTCAAACTTGTTCCCTGTTAATTTAATCATGACTATATATCGGAGAATGCTGTTTTTTCTTGATGTGCACGAAATGCTTCAACTGATTTTGCAGTTTTATAACCCTTTCACATTTCTAACATTAACCTTGATTTTAATTCACATTCCCAAAGACCTTTTTGTCTTAAAATAATGTAATTCAGTAGAAATGCATAATCAGTTGATGCTTCTAAACTCTGTGGAACAATATCATGCTTAGAAAATACATTCTTTTACTCTTCAGCTGGCTAAATTTCAGTAAATACACTCCTTTACACCTCTTACATCCTATTAAAGAAATATTGCTGCTGTGCTTACAAGGAAATCAGAGATGACGTGTGCTTATGTTGAAGATAGCTAGAGGAAAAGTGTCTTCGCCTTTTCAACTGGAGCCTTAATTGATTAAACTTGGAAGTGTCCATTGAGAGTGTGTCTGTCTGTATTCATACTTCAATTAGGAATTGGTAATACTCAATACTACTATAGTGTGGTAAAATACACCACACTGCGTGTTCCACAATCTTGTACACTATTCAGTTGTTGACACTATCACTGGCAGGTTTTGACCCGAGCCAACCATAATTCTCCCAGACAGTGCCTAGACATAATTCAGGGAGTAGCACAGTGCATAGGTACTATGGAGACTTCCTCAGAAGAAAGGTGTCTTTTCCCAAGTAGCAAGTGACAAGGCAAGAGGAAACGGCCTCAAATTGTGCCAGGGGAGGTTTAGATTGGATATTAGGCAAAAATTCTTTACCGAATGGGTCATCAAGCACTGGGACAGGCTACCCAGAGAAGTGGTTGAGTCACCATCCTTGGATATATTTAAAAGATGTGGTGCTTAGGGACATGGTTTAGTGGTGGACAGTTGGACTTGGTGAGCTTAAGGGTCTTCCGACCTTAATGATTCTATGATTCATTTGCTCTTAAGCTCCTAAAATCAAGGAGAAGATCCCTGTCCCATTTGATTTATTGTATGAAAAGGAGGCTTGGATTCTGCCTCCCAAATGATTCCTTCCATATGCATGGTATTTTCCCTAGCTCCTTCAGTGTTTTCAAATTATCTGGTTTTTGTTGTTTATGGCCAAAAGCATCCAGACATGTGAGTCACAGCAAAGAGATCACTGACACCAAACTGTATTTTGTGCCACACATTCTACATGAGGCTCATTGGTGCTTTCATTCTCCTGGTTGTGTCTTTCTGTAATTCATCTGCAAAAAGTAATACCTTTTTTTTTTTACAAAACAGAGTGGCTGTCTCTCACTTCATCCTTGTTCTTTTGGCATACTTAAGTCCTCCCTTTGAAATCTGATACTATACTATGTGGTAAATATTATTATATTTTGTTTATGCATTCATACTTACCTTGACTTATTTGCTACATCATAGCTTCAACCTTTAGTCTATGTTTTTACTCACAATTGGCATCTCAGCAAGAAGTACAAGCAGGATTTTTTTATGTACATAAGAAATGTAGGTGTAGAGAATTTTATTTTGTACAAATCAGCAAACAGACTCCTGGAATGAGCTGTCACGATATATGTGGTTTTCTATGAAATGGGTGGGACAAAATGTCTGAGTTATAAGAGATCTTAAATAAATTATCTGGAGGAAGAGGCAATCTGCTGTATAAATATTTGAAGTTTTGAAATTGAAGTCTTTACATTGATCTGCACTTAGAGGCCTGGCATTATTTTGTAGCAGATAATATTATGTCGGTGTTTAGTTTTACTCAACAGCTGTTGTATTCATACTATATTATGTCAGACTTAATCTTGAATATATTCAACAGGAGCAGGCAGTTGTGCTGACAAACCTAAAATCCTTTTCAGTTAAATATGTTCTATCACAAATCATTTGAGTACATTGCCTCTCTGAAGAGTCACAAAGTCAGTGTGCAAGCTCAGCTTTATAATTCCTGCTGTCTGTTGAATTCCCATATTATATCCAAACATCCCAGCAGTAGGCTCAGTAGGTATCCTACCGGAACATTGCAGTAGCAGAGGTAGGCAAAGTGAGACATTTTCTCAAGGGTATTACTTTCACAATCATTTTAATTGCACATGCCTGATTCACCACTGCTTGCGTGTTCATTTGTATTTGTTCAAAGGGAATGCAATTTAATTTTAAAATACCCTCAAATCACTGCAATACTCATTTTACACAGTGAAAGAACAAGACAATAAAGTGAATAATAAAGTTCTCAGAGTTTCGTAAGGAAAATTGAAATTTTGCTTGGAGAAGAAACAATATGAAAGTCAAGGTTCACTTGTAGAATACTTCAGAGAGTGTCCTGTAAATCCCAGGTCAAACACATTGTACGGAGAGGGCACTGTGTTAATTGCAGTAATGCTGTAATGAGTAGATGACATAAAGATCATGACATAAAGAGCAGGGTGTGAGAACCTAGTTTAACTGAGAAGAGTAGACAGCTGTAGTCAATGCAATAAAATCAGCTCTTCTGGAGAGCACTTCATCGCAGGAAACATGCCGGAGTGCTCTCAGGTACTCTCAAGAGAAGCCTTTTTTCTTCTTCTTACTCATAGGAAGCTATATGTGCCAAAAGCAGGATGGAAGAACTGCTTTGCCTAGCCAAACCCTTAGCACTTAAGGTGCTCATGTAAAACGTAGGAAAGTTCAGTTTATTTTTCAAAGTCTAAGTACTTGTCATGCTTCCCTGTCGTGTGCTTTAGCCACTTTTCTGGATAGTTTGGAGTTAAGTTGTATAAATAATTATGCAAAGGCAATTCTTCTGTAACCTGATGATTGAGGGAAATTCTTAGCATAGACTGGTTTAAGTAATTTCAGGAAGCATTTGTAAGGCAGCTGCTGCTTTGTAAGCTTAACTCCTTATAGACGTGATATCACTATTTCACATCGGTAGGCATGGCTGAGGAAGCACTCTTTTCAAGGTAATTTAAGGCTGATCACTGTGATCACTGAACTTTTGATCAGTCTGGTATCTGGGAAGTATTTTCTCAGTGAACCTCCCTTTACTGAGAATGCATTGAGTAAGCACCAATTGGATTTCTAAGGCCGTGTTCTTACAGCTCTTTGTAGGGCACTGGTGATGACAGCAGGCCTTGCAGACAACTGCTTTTTACTCCTTCAACATTCTTCTAAGTTAGAGCCTGGTCCTGAATGCAGTAAAAATAAGGAGGGAGCCAGAATCATTCGGCCATGGTTAATATGATCTCTCATGTTGCTTAAGGGGGAAAATCTAGCACATTTCAAGGAACAGATTTTCCCTAAATTTCATTTCTGCCACCTCTTCACAAAGGAAAAAAGAGCGTTTGATAATGTGCTGCCAGTTAATTAAATTTTGGGCATTCAGGCCAGAAATGACAAAGTACTTTGATGTTACATATTTTGAGTGGTGTCAGGAGTAAGTTCCTATACAGTACATAAACTCAGTATGGCAATCGATAAAGCGTTCTGCATTCAATCTACAGCTGTTTATTAGAAGGAGTTCTAAAGTAGGGAGAAGCTAAGGTATCCCAACCCAAAGCTATGGGAAGATCCCACTGGTTACTTGACACATTTGTGGGCAGAGAAGTTTTCGTTGAGCTGGTGCCTAAAATAACTTGTTCCAAGAATTGTACAGGGTATTTGAGAGAGACTAGGTGGGCATTCAGAGCTTTAATCTCCTCAATCTACTTCACAGGACCATTATATTCAGTATATGCTGTTTTTATCTGGTTAGACTGATGCTTTATCCTTCTTAGAAGAGCCATTTCTATTTCCATTCAACAAGGTTATCAGGGTGGTTCACTAGCTTCCTTAGGAAAGTGTTATGATCTAGGTATCCTAAGAACTTCAGGATCTCTGTTTGGATTACATTAGAGCACATGGTGTAACTATTATCCCTGGATATAATGTGTAGACTACTGATATTTTGTAATATATTGTTGTTGTTCAGCTCTACATAGTATCAATATTTTTATTCTCTTGGTTTTATTTACCAGGTTTCTTGTCTACATCTACAGAACTATTCCAAGCTACCTAGTCTGATGAAGTTGAACTTCGTTCTTCAAGCGTGATTTACTCAATATAACATAAAGTCATGATGAAAAAGAAGAACATATCTGCAAGCAAAGCTTCCTTGGTCCTCTTTCTGTGCCAAATGGTTTCTGCATTGGATGTACCTCTTGACTGTAAGTATTAACCTGCTAAATAAGTTGAAGATTAGTTAAATAATCACTGTACAGGAAGATGAAGATAACTCCAACATGGAGCTAAACATGGAGAGTGTTTAATCACTTAAATCGGGGCATTGTCATTATGAATATATACAGTAATTTACTGAAGATTTTCAAAAACTGTGCATATAAAATGACTTACATTATTCACTAGAGAAGGGTTAGCATAGGATTCTTACAAATACTCACACTTCAGTGTGCCTTTATTAAACATTTGATGAAAATGAAGAAGGGCAGAGAAGCCCAGTTTAATGGTAATTAAGAACATACTGACAATATGCTGAAAACACCAGTTCAATTCCTAGTTACTGTAAACAATCACCCTTATCTTCATATAAGAGGTTTCTTGGAGCTGATGTGAGACCCAGTGAAAGATTTGTGTATCTACAGTTCAGACACTGGAAGCATCTGACTTTTTGATCTAGAAGGGTAAGTTAGGCTCTTAGATTTCCTAAGCAGTGCTTGAAAACAGTTAAGTGCCTAACTTCAAGTTTAAAACATGTGTGCTGAGCAGGGAACTCTAGCATTAACCAGTGAGGAAACATCTAGAAGAGGGGAAATCCGAACACTGTGTTAGCGAGGAGCCTTGAAGGTAACACTCCATACTGAAAAGGAAGCAGTGGTAGCTGCTGCATTTTATAGCCCTAATAATTAATGTTATGAATTTATTCATGCTTTGGGTTGTTATTTTCTTAAGATAAGCATGATCACATTTTCAGAACTCAGTGAACCATGTTGCACCTCACCGTGTCTGTTCATTTGTTAAACTGATTGCCAGAGAAGAGAACATTAGGGTTGCTGTTAGATTGATGCATTAATACATCAGTAAATTTGCCTATGATTCTAATCTGCATGGCTTTCTTTACCCCCATGTTTTTGATACCGTCCTACCTTCCACAAGATGCATGTTTTTCTTTACAAATTATTGACGTAAATTGTAATGCTTTGATGGTTTTTACTCCATGCATATTTACAAGCCTCTCAAACCAATGACCTATACTTCTGTAACAAGATCAATATATCTGAATCACATCAGACTTTTTGTGCTGTGAATGCCTTTAGAGCAATAAACTGTGGCTTAAACAGGGCTTTAAAAGTTTGATGAATGAATGTCTTTTTTTCTAAACTTGATTTTTCTCCCAAAATATTCTTGCAGGCTAGAAATAGTGTTTTAAACCCATCTTGTAGTTTAGAAACTAAAGTAAATTGTGCACAAATTTAATATTTTTTTGCATAGAGAAATACTTTAAGTTAGCCAGAAATGTATCAACAGACAAAAACTAATAGCTCTTTTAGATGTATCTTGTTAACCCTAAATTATCATGTTCTCTACTACTTAATGTTTAATAACATTGTTACATCTGATAAAGTCACATACTTGAATTTGTAGCCAGAAATCATATTAACCCAAATTAAATCTATAATGATGTTATTGCTTTCATAAATAATGGTTAGAATGAGCCCTGGGAGAGCATCCCAAGGGAAGGACTTACATTTTCTGTGGATCTTCCCCACATACCCAGCACAGAGACCTGGTGTTGAGAACGTAGTTGGTTAGTTGAACCTTTAAATTTCATCCAGTTTAGCAGTTTCTGTGCTCGTCAGTGTCTCAAGGGATGACTTGACAGTGTAGCTGACCAAAATCAGTTTTACTTGCTCTAAAACATTATTGATGAGGAGACATGTATGCAAAAAGTAATAAAGTAAGTAATAAAGATGTGACAACTAAGATGACTTTTTTTTTGTTTAGTTATTTTTCAAATTGAAAGAGATTGCGAGTCTGTTGAGCAGAATTAGGTGCTTTCGTCTTTGTAAGAGTAATTTTAGCCTGAAGCATTCTCTTTGTTCTTCCCTGTGATTATATGGGTGGATTGATTTTGACTGCAGCATGAGGGCAATGCACTCCATTAATTCTGATTTGCTATCTCCTCAGTATTAGTGTTTTGTGTCCTTTCAAGGCCAAAACCGTGTACCATGGTTGCCCTTAAAAAGTCAACACTTGGGAAAAGTTTCTCGTACCATTAACTTTGAGATAAATGTAGTAATATCTAGCACAAGGGAAATTCTGGCTGGAATTTCAGGCATTGCTGCATGGGTTACAGTGCAATTTGTTTTAAATATTTTCTTTTTAATAGTGACCAATGTCCTTGTCCGAGATACTTACCTTCCCTCTCAAAAAGTCTAATTTTCTTTTAACTAACAAATGTTTCTCTTTAATCTTCGTTTGTCCATTCAACTGCTGATTCTGATGGGGGAATAAAAGCAAAACTTCTAGAAGAATGTAAGTTCCTGTCCACAAAAATTAGGCTGTGTGCTGCTGAAAACTAATACTGATTGTGTTGCTTCTTGAATTTGCAGTCCAAAAATGTGTGATTCTGACATTTTGTTGATAATTTGGTTTGCTGTAGCTAGATGTTTTGTGCATGCAGTGTTCAGAAAATACTACCGTATGTAAATCAGTGTTCTGATACTTTGAACAAATTAATTGTTGATTTTTGATTGTGTGCTATCTGAACATTAAAACCCTTACTCAATATCAGCATGAGCGATGTTTTGCTACTACTTTCAGGAGTAAATCTATTTGATTTTAAAAGTTCATTGGTATATATGTACTTGTATACTGTTTTACATGTTCAAGTTGGAGATAACTTTTGTACCCTTAAAAAACATTTAATACAGTTATTTAAGTAGATCTAATTTTTTATAGCCTCTCCAAAGTCAGCTGTAGTGTCACGGTTAATTTAGTAAGTTTTAGGTGCGGTGCATAGCAACAGACTGGAGACTTCAGGTCTTTGATGTGCATCAGATGGAATATGCTGTATGTTGGGCAGTGTTCCTTTTCAGAGTGTGCTTGCTTTTCCCAAGTATGCATCTGACGTGTACTGACCCCAGAGAGCTGCCTCTGAGAGAGAGGGCTCTATTCAAAGAGTCTTTCTAAATACACAAAAAGTCATCATCGTGTAAAAGTGTCGCCTTCCTCTTTTAAGCACTCTCCTTTCTGCAGTGAGGAAGAGGAGCAAAACCCAACAAAACCCTGTTCTCTTCTGCTTAGCTGTTATATCTCATTTTGATTCTGTGATCTGATATTTCTCGTGAATGGGGTTTTACACATAGCTGCCCCTTTCTGTGCACAAGAACTTAATGTATAATGGTAGGGAAACCTTAAAATTAAATTTGCAGTTTTACTATTTTAACTGGCTGGAGTGAGGCAAGAGAACACAGCTAACTCTAATGATTGAAGTATTTTGCATAAGTGGCTAGAAATGACCCCAAAGTACAAGCAAAGAGTATTGCTGGACAGACAATTTACAGAATTTAGATAAGGATGTTCATGGGTATGTTATTAAACCAGTTTCTTTAGGTGACACTAAACTACAAACAGATGAACAGCGTTGAGGAAGACACCTTTCTCACTAACTTAGTACTGTAAACGGGTTTTTAAATGCAAAAAACAGGGAGGGGTAATGGTAACAGATTCTAAATTACTTTAAATAGGTAGGCATCAACTACTTAAATTCTGGTTTGTGCTACTCATTCTAGAGTACTTGATAAATCATGAGTGTTTAGTGTTTGTTTCTCCTGGGGCTATTCACAAGACTGACTGTATTTTTGGTGGGTTATTTAAGGAGAGTCAGTATTAGACTTTTCGTACATGTTTACTCTATTTGGAAATTAATTACTTTTTAGGTCATTTTTTTACAGTGCTTTACTTTCAACACATTTTTTTACTCCTGAAAAGTAGCTCCTAAAAGCATGCTTTGTAGACTAATTCAGTATGTTGAGCACAATAATTTTGTGATAAGTTTGCGCCCACAGAGAAACTGGAAATACATACAATGTTTAAGATTACAAAGCAATGTATTCTTTTTTCCTTCTGTGTGATGAAAAACATGTTGTGTGGGTCTATGTCTCATGACCATTCATTCAGGATGCGTTGTACTTAAAACTCAAGTGTCCTTTGGTTTTGTGAAAATGTGTTGAAATCTGATGTATAGAAACTATATCCATTAAACTTTTCAGCCAAGTTCTTCATCCGCTGTGAACCAGCATGGTTCAGTTGGAAGTCAGTATAGCTGCACTGCTTTACAATAAAGGGCTTCAGCCTCCTAATACAAAGGATACTGTAATCTCACTCTTCTCACAGTGATTTGATTGCTAATTGCAATTCTGCTTTCTCTGCTTACAAAACTGTCTCACTGATGCTTTGAAAACATTGTTAAATTCCTCTCTGTTTCTTATATTCCATAACGAAGTGTTGCAACCTCCTACGATAACTCAGCAATCTCCAAAAGATTACATTGTTGACCCTCGAGAGAATATTGTAATACAGTGTGAAGCAAAAGGAAAGCCACCTCCTAGGTTAGTAGCTTTTTATTTTGCTTTTGTTGGCCTAACAACTTAAGAAAACTAGGAGAAAATACTGAACTTTTGTAAATTAACAAGTTATATGCATATGTGTGTGCTTGCACACACAGAAATGTACACACATCCCTGCCTTTGTAACTCAAACGGATACCAGATAGTGACATAGATTTGACTTCTCTTATCCTTGATATCTAAACTTCTCCATAGTCATCAAGTAACTATAATATTTTGTTTTTCTCCTCAAAGGTCTAACAATAAAATAATACTCAGTTATTACAGGAGCAGATAATTAAATGTCCATGAAAGCACTTAATGAATGCAATAATATGAACTGGATCACATTCCAGATCTATGCATAGTGTCCAAGAAGAACAGATATTGAATAAATTCAGAGTACACTAATAAATTCAAATTTTATGTTTTGTAAATCGTTCCATTTTATGAGGCTCGTCTTGAAATGCATAAGCATTTTGTTGGAAGTTCTATAACGTGTATCAGTCGTAATGATCAGTAGCCTTGATTTACTGAGTGTAGGTAATAGCCTTAAGCTTTAGCAGAAATGGTAACAGTGTGTATATAGATCAGATTCCTGATCATCTTCTATTTTAAGACTCTGTTTCAGTATCTTGAAATATTCGAAAGCAAACTCATTTCAAGATACTGAGTTACCTGCACTGGACACGGCAGTAGCCGTGGTGTGTTCTGGCGTTGCTAGTAACTGCTTTTGATTTCGGAGACTATAAAGAGAAACATGCATCTCTGTTCTCAGTAGTGTTATGCTACAACCTGCTGCAAGGTCAGTATATAATTGCTCATTCAGACGCACACAGAGCTCATTAGGTGTACTTCTTCTGAATAATTAGGGTTTTTTCTACATTATTCCTTCTGGTTGCCTTGGGATCATGGTCATTATCATGCTGGGCAGCAGAATGGAGAAGATGGAGATTATCTGTGGTACTGCCACCCTTCCTGGTGTTCTGATAATGGTAGGAGGGCCGTAAAGCTGCCGTGTTTACCAACATTCTTATTTAGCAGGCACAATGCCATTCTCAAGAGTCTGGGTGTTGATCCAGAGGAGATGATTATTGTGTCCTTTGGGACAACTGTGCTGCTTCTGCAAGTGTTTCTGTTGAAGGCCTTTTTTGGGCTGGATAGACCTGAGAGACTAAGGGTGCTGTCCGTGAGACTGACTGATCTGTGTCACATACCAGGGCTCTGCTGTACGGCCTCGCCTTTACCATCAAACCATTGTCTCGCTTTGTTCCCCTGCTACAGAAAAAAGTGGTGGGATTTAAGTGCAGAATTCATTAATGAGGTTTATATGCTTTTGCTTAGTTTTGCTTATTTTTAAAGATATGACGTGCAAATAATTTATTTCAATGATTAGTCTGGTCCATCGATTTTGATGACCTGCACATGCATATTGGAACTTGAGTGGCTTCAAAGCTCTGAAGTTGAATTAACTTCCTCAGCCCAGTGTGTGAATTGTTGTTACAACAGGTTAACTTCTTATTGGTGAGAGCAGATGGCATAAAGTTCTATGGATGTGCTGCTACCTATAGTTTGAGCAGCAAAGAATCTGACTATAATGTATCTCAAATCCAGGGTGTTTTACCACATTTTTCACCTCTCATTTGAAGCTATATTACAGTTCCCTGCATCCTTCAGTGTTATTGGTAACAGAGTACTACAGGAACTCCACGTTCTCCGGGTTCACTCACAAGGTCATAAGAAAGATGTTCACTATTGGTTCACTATACACACTAGTCCTCCCGAAACCACTACAGTGTGATGGAGTGCTGCTGGTCAGGTCCACTTCTCTGCCCCACCACAAAGTACAAATAGTGTGTCAAGTCTTTCCCGCAGAAGGTCAGCACACAATTGACACCTACTTGACTGCAGAAGTTCAAAACACAATTTTGAGCCACTTAAAATTTGAGCTTTTCTAGTAGCATGTATTTTTATACTTTGAAGTATATATAGTGCTTGTGTTTAATATTAGGAAGGTGAAATATAACAAGTAGGATAACTGCTGTTCACTGTGTTTGAACCTGTGAGTGCTCAGCACTTCACAGACATTGATCTAGCTCCCTATATTTTGGCCATTAACAAAACACAAATAAGAAATTGGTGTTTATGGCACTATAAGTGGCAGGTTGTGAATGTTTGCTTTTTTTGCTTTTTTTGTATGTTTTTATATAGTCTTAGTTTTTAGCACCTGCTTTTCGAAACATCTTTTACTTTGACCACCACCACTATAAATTTGCTAGATTAATTATGGGCTATCAGACTGCAAATTTTCATTTAAAGAATGATGATTGTTTGTATTAGAATAGTGAAATCAAACTCACCACACAGGCTTTGGTTCACTTGCACAACTTTAAAATGACCAAACCAATTAAAAGAAATGGTTTCCTGCTGGAACCTGAGATGACACATTTCAGCCCAGAGCAAGTTTTTAAAGGCAGGTTTATAAACCCTTTCAACAATAGGTTTTATAATGGAAATGCTAATGCAGCTTTAGCAATATCAGTTCTCACAGATGTTACTGTATCATCTTTAGTAAAAAAGAAAAAAGTTCTTTTCCAGATACGATTAACTTCAGAATCTTTTAATGGTTTTCTTTTTTTTTTACAATATTGACTTTGAAATGGCTTCTGTTAACAAGTTCAGCCAAGCCTTTTATCTTAAAGTATTACCAGATTTCTTACATTAGAAAGTGCTCTATTACTTTATTAGTTAATTTAGTTTGGGAACAAGTCTTACTTATCTGCTAAAGAAAAAACGCCGTGTATTATTAAAAATTACTTTTTATTTTTTTTTTCTCCATACAATCTACAAAAGGCAACTGAAGAAGAAACTGTTCTTTTTGGTTTTATTATTTTAGCTTCTCCTGGACACGCAATGGAACTCATTTTGATATAGATAAAGATGCACTGGTAACAATGAAACCAAATTCAGGGACCCTTGTTATAAATATTATGAATGGTGGGAAAGCAGAAGCATACGAAGGCGTTTACCAGTGTACAGCAAGAAATGAACGAGGAGCAGCCATTTCCAACAATATTGTTATAAGGCCTTCTAGTAAGTGAAGCTCTTAATCTTCAAAACAGTTCAGTATGTTTTGTATCTTACGAATATTTAGTGCTTTTTCTCCTGTCTTAAAAATTTAGTCACCAAAGTGCTCATGTTCCTGATCTTCAGATTTAATGGAGTAGTGCACAGGCTCTCCAGTATTCCTTAGAAAATTTATCAACAAATGCTTTCCTGGTTGTTTTTTTTTGGTATGTCTGGATGATGTATCATGTTTAAAATTGGGTTGTATATATGACACTACAATTAGAACAAGGTGTTTAAAACCTTAAAGCACATCATTGTTGAGGACAATTTTTACTATCTTTCTGATGCATGTACCTGTAGTTTCTTTAATATCTTCATTACAGAACAGATTGGTACCAAAAAGAAGGTAAACCTAAAAATAATGTTATTAATAGTAGGTTGTTTCTATGGCTTTTAATGTGTTATTTATCTCAGATCAGTTTTACAAGCTTCTCAGCTTAAAATGTTCTGTTCTCACGTGTTGTGATAAAACTATGTGTGTTTAATATTGTTTCAGGCAGGTCTTCCTTTTTTTCTAATTTGTTGCATCGCTTTTATCCTTTTTTTTTTTGTGTGTTGTGTTAGTTAAAACCTTCCAAGATACTGTTATAGAACCTTTAGTGAGTAGCCGAAATAATTTGAATTACTTGATTATACTTTCAATAGATCACTGCTATAAAGAAAGATTTCAAGAAAACCTACTTTTCTCCTAAGAAAACATAAAAATTTAGAAAAAATAATTCATAGTAAACATGATAGAGCTTAACATTCTGATGCATGTATTTCCTCAGGTTTTCTGGAATATTATGTACATTTCTTCCTTAAATTCTGGAATTTTTTCAATCCATAATTTGTGTGCATGTGTTAAAATTGCTTTCTATAGGATCTCCTTTGTGGACAAAAGAAAAACTAGAACCAAATCATGTTCGAGAAGGTGATTCACTAGTACTACACTGCAGACCTCCTGTTGGCTTACCACCCCCTATAATATTTTGGATGGATAATGGTGAGTTTCGTTTTTATGCAGAATTAATTTTCTTTTCGCAGTTTTTCTACATAGTTGATCATTGCTTACCTAGAGCACAGGTGATAGAGTCTCCCTCCGTGTTAAAATTCGTAGAATTTCCATTTCTGTAGGAACAAATAAAAAGCAGACATGCAATCCAAACTTACAAAGTCAAAAGCAGCTGGAGATCTTAATGTATGTTGTAGATTAACACACTGAGGAAGAATAGGAAGACAGGGGATCTCGGGAGTTAACTTAGAAAGGTCTATGTATTTACAAATCTACAAACAGTGTAATAGAACAAGTGTGGAGGCTGCAGATTGTAATAATGGAGTGTGTATTGTAACTGAGATAAATGTTTTCTTGTTTCCCCGTAGCTTTCCAAAGGCTGCCTCAAAGTGAAAGAGTTTCCCAAGGTCTAAATGGAGACCTTTATTTTTCTAATGTACAACCAGAAGATACCCGGGAGGACTATATCTGCTATGCAAGATTTAATCATACGCAAACTATACAGCAGAAACAACCCATTTCTGTAAAAGTCTTTTCAAGTAGGTATTACATTACCAAATTACATACTTACATAGTATTTATCCAGATTTCTCAAGTTATTTGCCCAAGTTAAGTAGTGTTACGCCAAGGAATTTTGTTATTTTAATTCTGAGTAAGAAATGGCAACACTGTATAAATTTAAAATGTAATCTCCATTATTCCTGACATATAATTCATCATAAAAGCTCTCATTTTTTCCCTTTATTAGGCTTTGTCTTCTGAAAAAATGTTGTGAAGATTTGAAATGCTGGAAAAATAGTGTAAAAAATAAGAGTGTTAAAATGGATTTCATACCCAAGAATATCAAGTTATTATGATTGCTGTAACTATTGAAACAAATTAATCAATCATTTGATTAACTCACCGCGGCCATATCATCACCTTTTGATTCCCAGTACTTTGATTTATCCCTCTTGTATGCATTCTTCATGATACTCTGTTTATTTCAGTGGATTCATTGAATGACACTATAGCTGCTAATTTGAGTGACACTGATATTTATGGTGGTGAGTTACACTGGTCCCCACTGATACTCCCTGTTGCACAGTAGCATTTAGTTAACTAACTTCACCTCCATGGCTACTTAACCTTTTGCTTCCTTTTCAGTTTCTAATAAAGGTTATCTACTAGTGCTGGTGATAATACATGCTTTAGAAAGGACTGCACAGTGTGATCCTTTCAAATATTTGATGTTTCAATGTTATTGTAACATATGACTCATAAAAAATATAAACTCTTTTATTCTAAGAGTCATTTCACACCGGGGCAGATTTTAAAAATTGTCTATTTGATTTCTTCTATACTGTATTGTTTGTTTATATTTTTCCTGCAATTTAACTAGTAGTTTGGTATGTTCATTATCACTAGGACTATTCAGTATCACATGCTGCATAAGAAGTAACAACAGTTTAACATTTAACAGCAGCACTTCACATTTAATAGTTTCCTCGACGTACCATGCATTTTTAACATATTTAATAAGTGTAAAACTGGAATTAATCAAAAACTAAACACTTTAATACTATCTGTGTAAATAACTTTGTAGGGGAAGGATGAGTTTTGTTTGTCTGGTGCTTAAGCTGATCTTTACGTTAATCTGTGTTGAATGGTCTTTTGTATATTGTGAATTAATACTCCCGTACAGGTATATGTGTGTTTAGCAGGACTGACTTTGGAGCAACACTGATACCATAACAATTGAGGTTCTAGACTCTCCACTTGACATTGTGTGAGATAGATAGAAGAATTATGTATTTTCTATTTTTGTCTTTTTCTTTGTCAAATAAGTCTTTGTATATGTTAAACTATAACTTATGGAAAGCTAAAATACAACAAGAGCACAAAATATTTTAATTATCCACATAAGAAAAAGATGCCATTCAGAAACAAACGAGAAATATGTACCTGAACACAGAATGATTTATTAGCTACAGTTACTGCAGAAAACACAATTTGCTTGGCTCACAACTCAGAAATAGCAGGGGTAATTCTTCTGAACTTTCATAGTCTAGCCGAGTGAGTTGGCAGTCCTTAGCAGTGCCAAAACTGGGTAGGTTAGTTACTGCCTGTGACTGTCAGCTGTGTTCTTGACTCTAGACCAGCCTTTTCTCCCAACTTCAGTGTTTTTTAGGGAATTAATAGCACATACTGTAGTAAAAGTAAGCGTTCTATTCCTGTTAATTTATTGGTAAATCCTGTACCCTAATAAACAAAAGTTTATTGTATTTCTGCTCATGTTTTTAAGAACTACAATAACTTACTGTACTGATTCAGGCTGCTACTGCACTTTAGAGCAATTCAATCCTATATTTTAAAATTGCCATAAAAGAGCATTAGAGTATTTACAGAAAGCACTCTGTTATTACTGAAGGCACTCTTGTTCTGGCTTCCATGAAGGCACATGAAATACCATAATACTTTAGAAGCCTAAATAATATAGTGTCAATAGTGGTTCTTACGTTTATAGCTGTCTGTTTGCTGTGGTTATTTCTTTCAGGTTAATCAGTGGTTCTTTATTACCAGACTGGAAAACAGCTTGAATTAAAGTTAAATATATAGTAAGAGGAGCATACAAGCTTTCTAGATGCTTCACGTCTAGAAAATATCAAACAAAGCATATTGCAAAGTGGTGCAATGGTTATTATCCCCTTGGTTTATTTTTCTGAATACAGTAATTTTGCTTTATTTATGTTTTGATGAAAGCCCAGAAAGTTTTGGTAACTTTCAGTCTTGCACTATGACTCAAATGAGTGACCTCTTACTCCCTGTAATAGTTCTGCTGAAGTGGGTAGGGGCTGTTTAGGATTAAGGCTTAGCATCCACCCATCAGGCGGCATCCTTGCCTATGTAACAACTATGTATCAATTGCTCCTGTCTTTAATAATAACATTTTTCATGTATGTGTTCAAAATTGTAGCATTTAACAAGTTGAGATGTGTTATGTCTGTCCAAAGCCTAATGTGTTGAGCTGTGTAGTTGTGTGATGCAATTATTTTTAATTAAATGGCCAATGTGGAGCCAAATCGCTGTCCGAACTGTGAGAATGGATACATGCATTTGATCAGTATTGAAGTAAAATTTAGAAATTAATTATTTTATTTTTTCTTATTCCAGCGAAGCCAGTTACAGAGAGGCAGCCAGTTCTTCTAACACCAACAGGTAGCACAAGTACCAAAGTGGAACTCAGAGGAAATGTGCTTTTGTTGGAATGCATTGCAGCAGGATTGTGAGTTACTTTTTAGACAGCGTTTTTCTAAATAAAACTACAGAAACAGAGAGAAACATTTCGAGATGCTTAAAATATTACCACTGTATAAGCTCAGGTATTTCAAAGACACAGAAATGTAAAACAGCAAGAGCTCTTTTTACAGAAGTCCACCATTTCCTTAGGCATCAGCAGATTTTTAAACCAACAGGATTCAGGTTGTGCCATTGTTTTTTTTAAAGGACAGAAGGAAGAAATCCCATAGGGTGATCTCGGATACACATCTGCAGAATTACATTCAGGAATCAAGCCTCTGTTTTTTCCTAAATTTACAATTAGGTTTTCAGATTATATAAAAATAGATAAGAATCTGCTGGTCTAATCTCAAAAAGCTCTCACGTGCTAATACTTGCTTAGTAGATCAGCTAGGTGGGAGTTGTTAGAACATACCTTCCTTACAACCAATTTCTCAATGTAATTGAGTTTAATTGGTACTTGTTTCTTGGATGTAATGCACGTTTGCTTCTGCTGGTTATTGTGCAAGTAGAAAATGACTAAAGAGCAATTTAACTTCATTAGCTAGTTTGATCTTAAATCCATTTCATTATTAGGTAGAAATCTGAGAATAGATTGGTTAATGGCAGAAGTGGAAAATCTTTAGTACCTGTTTCAGGAACTGTAAACATGTTTACAGTGAACAAAAGCGTATAATGCAGAGTGCTCCAAGGTAGCCATGAGGAAAGCCAGTAACTGCAAATGATACAATGGCAGCATCATGCATATGGATTCGCTTGCATAAGCTCTGTAGGGCACACTTATTCTCAGCTTGACACAGCTTGAGACAAGCCTTCGTGCTGTGTTTCTGTCTCAGCTGTGGTCTCCTGGTGCCTTTGCATCAGTGCCATGAGCAAAACCACACCTATGAGTGGGAGTAGCATCAGCCCCAGGAATATTCATCTGCAATATAGTCACATGCTTTTTAGATAACCCTTCAAAAATGTATTCAGCTATCCAAACTCCAGTAAAATGGCTGGACAAAAATGAGCAAAAAATTAGAATATTAGAATATTAAACATTATATGACTTTGTGTCTTTAACTATCATGTAACTTTTTAAAAAAATAATTCAATGAGGGAAGCTACATAGTTGCCCACAGTGAGCCAGATTCAGATTTTGTTTAAAACAGCTGTTCCTAATTACTAATACCATAAATAAAGTCAACTTTGCTAAGTGTGTCTTATAAAATAAGTTGTGTTAGGCTGCTAAGGGAGTATTTGCCTTGAGTAATTACTATTCGAGAGAGGGCATTCTACTCAGTAAGCAACACCTTGTAATTTCTTGTAATTTTAAAAATATATCTCCACTTCATGTGGACAACATGTGACATAGCTGAGATTTAGACATGGTGCAGTGACAAGTAGCTATACTTGACTCAGCACTGACGTTTTTTTCTTAATTTCTCACAGGAAATATTTCTGTCTCCTTACAGCTCTGCTTTATATTTATGATGTTCATGAAGCATTAGGATATTGCTCACATGAAGGACAATTATAAACTTGTCATTATCTAGAAACTACCTTTTAAAGCACTGTTAGCATCAATTTAATAGTATAAGTGCAATAAGATTTGAAATACACTTGTTTTTGTTTATTAACCATCAGGGGGCTTAGATTAATCAGCAGACAAATGTATTCCATAATTATTAAGCCTACGAACAGATGGCCATTGACAGTGTTAGTGAGGCTTGTCATTTCCTAGAAACAAATGCTGGCATATTTTGCACATTTGCTGGATGTGCCCCAGAATTTGGGTAAAGAGTCTTAAAATAATTCTTTGTAAAATATATATTCAAAAAATAATGTATTGAGCTCTTGTCTTCCTTTTCTCCAGTCCCTAAATCTGATCTCTGCTTTTGCTTCTCCAGACCCACACCGGTAATCCGCTGGATTAAAGAGGGTGGGGAACTGCCAGCCAACAGAACATTTTTTGAAAACTTCAAGAAAACTCTCAAGATTATAGATGTTTCTGAAGCTGACTCTGGGAACTACAAATGTATAGCAAGAAATACATTAGGTTCCGCTCATCATGTCATTTCAGTAACTGTGAAAGGTAATACTAGTAGAACAATCCTCTAATGTAATATTGTCAGTGTTCAGGATGATGGTTGACATACACTTTCTAGGATAAAATATAGCTGAAAGGATAAGTGAGAATGTTAAAAAAAGAAACCCTGAGGAAATTATCATGGAACCAACAGAATTCTACCACTAGAAGGACTTAACTATCTCTAGTCTCCTTTTATTTTTTTAATATGTTGTTTTGTAAAGCATCAGGCTAGATTGAGATTGTACTGTAACAGTAAAATAATTTCTTAGCTTGTACCAGTTCTACGTGTATTTTGGATCCTTTGATTATCTATCATTAGACTGCTTCTTTCCCTTGTTTCTGTCTGTTTCTCCCCATCTCTCTTTTTCATCTCCTTATTTTCTCCGTCTTGTCTGCACTCTATTCATATAACCCAAATTCTTTGTCTTCTCTATTTTACTATTGTCTTACAGTCTTATATTCTTCTTGCTTTTTCTGTCTTAATTGACAGTTCTGGTTTTCTGTCTTCTTCATGTGTTTTACCCAAGATGTCTTACTAATTCTAAAAACACTTACAGCCTGTTTGCCCAAATAGGAATTGTAAGTGTGTTTTGAATACCATGAAACAAAAAAACGGGAATGACAGCTAATTAGTCATTGAAATAATCAACTGCAGTGCTTATTTTGCATGCTAAATAGCCATTTATTTTATTGTAGACCAGCATCATTTTATGATCACATTCAACCTCCCTTTTAACAGCAGAAGTTTAATTTTCTGTTTGCATCTGTCCATCAATGCAAAATCTGAAATTTAATTGCAATATGTGATAACATGTGCTGTTTCTGGTTATTTATTGTAAAAGAGATGGAGACACAGATGAATATCTTTTAATAAGAACAGTGTTCATTTTGATTTCTGCGTGTTTTCAGCTGTCTCAGGTGAATATCTGGCCCCACTGCAATCTCCATTGAGATCGAGGATTTTACCATTTCTAAATTTCACCCTTGACATGAAATAATTTTGTGTAATCAAACCTAAATTCATTTCTAACAGCCTAACTTCTGTGAACATGGATATCTCTGAAATTAATCAAAAGATCACTCTAGTCTCTGCAGATGCCATACTCAGATAAATTTTGCTTTCTTTAGGAAAGTAAATAGAGATTCAAAGCAGGCAACCCTAAGCGAAACAAAGAACCTCATGTTGCTTATCTCAGAATTTTAATGCAGTGGGTAGCCAGTAGTTCAGTTTAGTCAAAGTATGATCTACTAGTTTATCATTGTGTATGATATCTATATATATTTTATAAAAAAATCAACAGTGTAAGTGTAAGTCTGTATTTATACGTAACTTGCTTGAATTACCTTTTAGTTACTGTGACTGTGCCTTATGTTTTCATGGAATCACAGAATTGTCAGAGTTGGAAAGGACCTCTAGAGATCATCTAGTCCAACTCCCCTGCTAAAGCAGGATTGCCTAGAGCACATTACTCAGGACTGCATCCAGGCGGGTCTTGAAGGTCCTTCCTGTGTTTCAGTTTGTGCCCATTGCCCCTTGTCCTGTCTCTGGGAACCACTGAAAAGAGTCCTGCTCCATCCTCCTTGAAGCCACACTTCAGATGATACTTACAAGAATTGATAAGGTCTCCCCTCAGCCTTCTCTTTTCCAGGCTAAAGAGTCCCAGCTCTCTCAGCCTTTCCTCATAAGGGAGATCTCCAATCACTTAATCATCTTTGTTGCCCTATGCTTGACTCTTTCTAGTAGTTCTCTGTAACTAGTAGTTTTCTGTACATAATTTTGGAAAACAATTGCTGTATTTCTGTTTCTAACCCCAGCTGCCCCATACTGGATAACAGCACCCAGAAACTTGGTCTTATCTCCTGGAGAAGATGGGACGTTGATCTGCAGAGCTAATGGCAACCCAAAGCCTGATATAAGCTGGTTAGCAAATGGTGTTCCCATAGCAAGTAAGATTCTTAATTACTTTATGGGAGGATGAGTGAGAGAATACGATGAATATTGGGGTCGTTTTCAAATATAAATGAAGAATGTATTTGTATACTTTTTCACTGGCAGGTGAAACTAAGTTATAAATGAGGTGATAATACTGTGATTCATAAAAGTGAAACAACAAGATATGCCTCTAATATGCTTGAGAGCACTAAAATTTTTGATTGTGCTCCTGTTTATTCTGTCTGGTGTTCTGCTGGTCGTATCTTTGTGGAGACGGGGCCAGAGTAACAAAGCTGTGCCATCCAACCCTCTTTGACAGGGCTAT
Source organism: Thinocorus orbignyianus (assembly GCA_013400375.1). NCBI lineage: Eukaryota > Metazoa > Chordata > Aves > Ciconiiformes > Thinocoridae > Thinocorus > Thinocorus orbignyianus. Next base: position 1,190,488 of record VXBW01002226.1, read on the forward strand.
TGCTGGGGTGTAACTTTTACTATTGTGTTGCCATGGCAGTCATGATTGCTAGTTTTCTCCTTTGCCGCCCCACTGCAACACTGATTTAGTCTAGGAATCCTAAAGATCACATAAAAAGTCAAAGCCTCGTGTCTGTGGATGTACAGAGCACTTCTGCAGGATTTGCAGCTTCGAGTATGTTTGAGCCTTCCAGGCTTCAGCGCTAAAAAGCAGCAGCAGCAAAAGTGACTTGAATGCGTCAGCAAGTGCCTGGCAAACAGCTTGTGCCAAGTAGGTGTCAAAGAAAAGGAACCCCTAAGGCAAGGAAACAGCTGTTTCTGTGTGCATTGGTAAGAAAAGCAACCCTGAATTGGTGATTGAGTCACTTAATTGTTGCAGTGTTATGACTGGCAATGCTGTGTGACAGACCCCAGATAGCTGCTATATATAGCACAACTTTACTTGGGAAGAACTTGCCAGAGGACACTGCAGTGTGTTCTCGGTCGGGTGTGCACTCAGCATAGCCTGTACCATAAAAGCACACTTGGTTTTAGTACCTTTACCCTCCCTCTTTCACAAAAAAAAAAGTTAGAAAAACAATCTACGCTGTTGATTCATAAGAGATAATGTGCTCTAAAATACTAGTCTGTCTGAGCGATTGAAAGTATGACAGTCTAAATTTCCGGATTTTCAGGAGATGTTTAAGTCTCTTGTAAACGTCACAGTTTGGGACATGGAGGAGGATTCTCTTATGGTGAGAATCTAGGAAATAGCAACAGGTAGATGAGAACCCTCATTAGATATATTCAAAATATGTGGGATACAACAGAGATTGAACTGAACTGGAGGAAAAGATACCCAACTCTGGGGGGAAAGTGATGGTATTTATTGAAACAGGTAAGAAATATTTAAGAAAGAATCTGTTTCAGGAATCCTAATTAAATGTAATTTGAGCTCTCTAGCCTGGGATTTAAAATGTGAAGTTTCCATTGGTTAAATGAGTTATTGTGAGAACCCAACAGAACCGGGTACAGAAGTGTTAGACCAGGACCTAACAGTTAGGTAAACTGACACTAACCACCTGATCAAACAGGAAAACATAAAAATTTCAATGTAATTTTGTATATATTGTAGGCAAATATATCATAGTGTGTGCCTTATAATCAAACTTTGGTCCCTGTCCTGCTTTTAGCTTTCTGTGTTTAGGGTGGTCTCATCTTCCATACTATTTTCTATATAGTTGACATTAACTTTGTTTTGGTTTCTTTTGAGGATATTTATATCCCGCTCTCCTGATAGTTTAACTCTTCCTTTCAGGCCTCCAGACTAGTAAAATGCTTTTTTGGCTGGCGACAAGATTTGCCTTTGCCTCACACTGCTTCCTTGTCAAAGCTGCAGGACATGCTGTTCACATGACAAACAAGTACATATTCTAGAAAAGCAATGATGTGTTCTGTGTTTTTGCAGAAGAGTCATAAATCATTAATAAACAGAGTTTTCAGAAGCAGCTGCAGGATACCACTGAATTTCCCAAATAGGAGGGCAGCATATATTGGCTGACTAGCCTTGAGGAATTATTACACAGAGTCTTGTAAAATTAAGAGACTTTCATTAAATTACCCACTCAACCTCAGTAGGAAAAACAAAAACAAAAACAAAACGGAAAAGAACACGGGAAATAAGTAACTGGATAGTTCAGCCTTGTGTTAAAGGTGGCTTTCACTGCTGAGAAAAGCTGAAGTTTTATCAACCTTAAATATTTAGGTGCAAGTTGGATGCTCCAGTACACTGAGTCTGTCAAGGCATCTAAGAAAAAGAAGCATCACGATCCCAGAAAGTGCAGTTCTTGAGATTCTTATGATTTTGTGTTATTCTGAGTCATCAAAAGCTGGTCTGGAAACTACCAAGTACAGTGTGCTTTTTTGTTCACTTGTTACTCGATTATAGAATTGAGCCCCTCTTCTTCCAACTGACTGATCAGTGAATCACTGTAAAAGGAAACTAAAGCAGCTGTTTCAGCTTCAGGGCAGTGCTGAGAGATACACCCATGGCAGGATTTCAAAGAAAAAGAGCTACATTTGAATTTCAAAGCCCTGCTGTCATCATATATCCCACAATGTGCCTCCTGTGGCCCAGTAATCTGTTTGCAATACTTTAATTTTCTATTGCAAAGCACAACTGGGAGATGCTTAATTCTTCCGGTTTTGTCTTTCCATAATAGAGTCAGACAAGGAAGGGGGAATGTTGAAGAAAGAACCATTCGTCCATATCCTGGTCAAAGAGTGAGGCTTAAAAACCAAGGTGGAGAAGGGAAGGATAAAGCAAAATGTACTGTGTTCTTAAGCACCTGTGAAAAAAAAAAAATTGCAATGGTGTAAATTTTGTTCCAGATTATATTAATCAGAGTAAAAAGATATTTTTAAAGGAAGATGTTAGGTTTCTTTGAAATATTTTAATTAATTTTCTTCAACAACAACACTTAAAAGAAAAAGCCCAGCATGTCTGAAAAGAAAGCTGCTTCAGATGTGCTGGAGTGATAAGGACCTAACCTCCTAATATTTACTCACAGGAGTAATTTGAACTCACACGCACAGTCCTGTTGAAGTCAATTAGAATTAGTTTGGCAAGTAGCAATTGAAAGTTCAGGCCATGACTCTGCTTCGCCTTGTACTTCAATTAACACTCAAGATCTGCATTATTTATACCACTGCATAATCCGTTGTGTTTTACTGCTTAGATATTCAGTGTGTTTTACAGAAGGGAAACCATGCATAAAGTATCTCAACTTTTAAGAAAGTAACAACCCAGATTAATTGGGAAGGGGAAGCACTTTCATAATTGGACTTCAGAAAGGCATTGCAAATACTGCACAAAAGACTAATTTATTGGTTCAGTGGTTTATAGTTCATGATGAGCTATTAAATATTAAATACACACACTTAGACTTACACAAAGTAGTGCACTGAAAGGCACTGTTTATCTTATTTCAACATGTTCTTCACTTGTTTATATCACATTTCACATTGAACCTTAGGTTTTAGTTAGTCTCCATTAGTAATCACATTGAATTTAAGGGAGAAACATTAGCCCTTAGATTTCCTTTGTGAAAAGCCTTGATAATCCCTGGCAAAGAGATCTGTCATCCGTTGTGTTCTCTGTGAGTACACGTATAAGATGATCCCCACAGCCATGGGAGAGTAGGGAGAAATCTGGACTTGGATGCCCCGAGGTGTTCAGTCTCAGAGAGGAGAGGACTATCGGGGCGGACATTTATCCACTGCTGCTGCTGTCATTGTGTTGGAACTGTGCATCTGGCTTAGGAACTGCAGCAGATACAAAAAACTTTGATAATCAGGTTTCTTTATTATGCACAAGACAGTCAAAGGGCTAGTGCAGGTGATAACCTTGGGAAGTGACAGTGCTATCAGAATCAGAAACTTGGAAACAAGGATTTTGGTGATCACAAGAAAATACTTTGAGAAACAAGCGAAATTAATAAGAAAAGGAAAGGGACACCTTCCATGTCCCATCTCTTCCAAAATTAAGTAGTTGTCAGTTCAGTGTAAGGGGTAAAGTAAGGCAAAACTGGATGACTTAAGTTTCTTGGTTGCCTTGCTTAGGTTCACTCTTGGTTTGACCCTAACAAGTGCTCATGCATTCATAGACCGTGTGTGGTTTATGATGTGCAGAAAACCGAGAGGTCCCTCCATAAGGGACATACCTTCTTAGGAAGCCAATTCAATAACTATGCATTGGATGTTCCTCCCAATTTTCCTGGCTGTGTTAAGTCATGGTTCTGTCACATTCTCTTTTTGTCATAGCTGATCTGTCTGAAAACAAATGTCCAAAATCATACAAATAATTCCTTTAAAATCTCATTTCAGTCATTCAGTTGTAGTTAGTTGTACCCACAGAAAGACTTTTCTGTTTTTGAAAACGGTTACTATATACATAAATTACTCATGAATGTGAGTTTCTAGAAGAAGAAGCAGGTCAAGAAGAGTTATAAGATACTTCTAGCAAAAGTTACTATAATAAAAATGATCCTGTGATCCTGTCAGAACTTGAAATGCATACATGGGCGTCACTGTACAAGGACCATATGTTTCTATATTCATATTATAAAAAAGCACCTAACCTTTGCTTTCTACATATTTTTCCACAATAACACTAAGGATGCACCCTTGGTGGAAGAGGATCAGGTCAAGGAATACTTAAGCAAAATTTGACATACATAAGTCCAGGTGCACCCACAAGTGAGGGAGCTGGCAGATGTCATTGCAAGGCCACTCTCGATGATTTTTGATTGATCATGGTAGCTGGGAGAAGTGACCAAAGACTGGAGGAAAGCAAATGTTACTCCTATATTCAACGAGAGCAAGAAGGAGAACCCAAAGGACTACGAGCTGATCAGCCTCACCTTGACCCCTGGGAGGGTAATGGAGCAGCTGATCCTGGAAACTTTTCCAGGCACATTAAGGACAAAAAAACTACCAGGAGGAGTTAGCATGGCTTCACCAAGGCAAAGGCATGCTTGACCAACTTGATACATTTCTATGATTAAATGACTCGCTTGGTAGATGAGGGGGCAGTAGTGGATATTGTTTACTTGGACTTCAGTGAGACCTTTTACACTGTCTCTCCTAAGCTGTTGATGTATGGGCTGAATAAGCAGCCAGTAAGGTCGATAGAAAAATAACTGAACGGCCAGACCCAGAGAATGGTGATCAGTAACGCACGGTCTAGCTGATGGCCAGTAGCTGGCAGTGTACCCCAGGACTCAGTCCTGTTCAATATTTTCATTAGTGATCTGGATGATGGGGCAGAGTTTACCCTTAGCAAGTTTGCTGGTGACACAAAACTTGCAGGAGTGGCTGATGTGCTCGTGCTGAACATACTGGTATGGTCATGCTACCATCCAGAGAGATCTCAACAGACTACAGAAGAGCAAAGTCTGCACCTGAGGAGGAACAACCCCAGGCAGCAGTACATGCTGGGAGGCCACCCAGCTGAAAAGTAGCTTAACACAAAAGGACTTGGCTGTCCTGGTGGACACCAAATTGACCATGAACCAGTGATCTGCCCTTGTGGTAAAGAGGCTAATGTTATCCTGGGCTGCTTTAGACAAAAGTATTGACAGCAGGTCAAGGGAAGTGATCCTCCTCTATCTGGATGCTGCCCTGAGCTACTGGCTCTAGGTGGCCCTGGTTGAGCAGGCGCTTGGACCAGATGACTTCCAGAGGTCCCTTCCAACTTCAGCCATTCTGTGCGAGTGCAGGAGTGCATGCTTAAGATCATTAAAGCAGCTGGATGACACAGAATCTAACTTCTAGGGCCTGACCTTGCAAAACACAGTGTCGTACATGGACAAAGATGTGTAGGTTCTGTTGATCTTGCGTGGGAGGATGAAGGTGTGTCAGAAGACAGACTGTTGAATACATGCCAGTCTCAACAGAGAACTTTCTAAAATCAGTGCCCTTCAGCATGCAAGTGGCGAGGGCAGCCAAAAGGAAGCAGCGACCTGAGACTTTCCTTCAATTAACTGAAGAAGGATGTATTCCTTAAATACATCAGTGGGAAGCAATGATTCCCTTTTTTATATATGATAATTTAATGGTTAAATCATTCTTCTAAGATCCAATTCCTTCTTCAGTCACAGTGTGTTGAACTAATGGCTTCCATCTCTCTGAAGGTTCCCTGTCAGCCTGTAAGATATTATATGTTTGGGAGTGTGTGTGAAAGAGGGAGGTCTGTGCACCCATTAAAGATCAGTCTGTGTGCAGGATTCAGAGGGCAGGAGTGGAGGGAAGCCTGGGGCAGGGAGTAGCTGTGATTGGAAGGGCCGTGGGCAGATCTCCTGCCTCCTGAGAGGGCGGGTGTGCGTATTTTCCGTTTAGCAGTGATTTGTATGCAGAAACAGACTGCTTCTCACAGCTGACTGGCCTGCCTGCTGGGCCACTCACCTGCTCCGTCTATTTTCATCCCATGAATCTTTTAATGAAAATGACATTTACATAGAACAGGAACTAATGGGGAACATGGAATACAATAGGAAGTAAAGCAAAAGAGGAGAAAAATAAGTGGCAGCAATCCAGATGCCCAGAGAATAAGCGTTTAAAATTCCAGGAGTACCTTTTAATTCCTTTCTGATATTTTTGAATTTGTGATACTGATTTGAACTCAGAGGGATGGACGATATAAGTTAAAAATGGAGTCATAAAGTGTCCTTGAGGCATCTGTTTGGAAATCAGTGTATATGCAAAATAGCCTTAAGAGTTCGCTCAAAATACCCTGAAGCAAGAGCACAGAACTGTGACCCCCTTCATCTGTCCACTTTCATTCATCTGTCTTAGAGAATTCGGTAGTGGAATCTTTTCTATGAATCCAAAGAAATAAGGAATTATTTTATATTAAAACATTTTTCACAAATATACTTATTTTCTCAGGTTCCAACAATATATACAGGTGTCAGTCTTAATGATACAACCAAACTACAATGCGTTTATTTATGTATATGTGCATTTATTTTTAATACTAAATCATATCACCATTAAATTTAAATATTAATAACACAATGATGTGTTTTGATTTAGTATTTACTTAAAATATTAAACTATAGTTTGTGCATTTTTATGTAGTGCAGTGTTACAAGTTTTTTCTGTTGTACCTCTCTAACTCCATCCAGTTTTATAACTGACAGCTATTATTATGCAGTAGTATTTCAGAATTTTATTTTCAGTTATATTCTCAATTATTCCGGGGTGCAAGAGCTGTTTTGACAGCTCAGGCTACTACAGAACAGTTGAGGAATTGGCTTTGTATATTTCTTATAAAAGGGGAAGAGTGCCACCTACTGAATTACTATCACTGCTCTTGTGAAGACTTGATTTTGTTTGAAAGAATTACTTGGGTTTTACTTTGACATAGTTTTCAACTGAATAAGGCTATTTTTATGTTTGGATAATAATTTATGGTAAAATAATTCATTTGAAAAGCTGAAAACTTTAAGTCACAGAGGATTGTGAAGTTCCAATGACACTCTAACATAATTTTCTTTAGACACTCAGAAATATTTCCTTATTTTTTGTAGATAATCTGTATTTGCTTGAATCTTGTAATATCAATATTTTTCAGCTGTAATCCACGCAAAATGTGCTCTCAGCTTCACTTCCTTGAAATAAAAACGACAACAACAAAACCCTCAAAAAACAGGAAATCTAGCATTCTGAGTTTAATATTTAGAATTGGGATAACTTCCTTAATCATATTGAAATCCACATCTAACCAGCAAACAATCACCCAGGAAAACAGATGAAAGGGCATATTGGTCTTTCAAATTGTTTTTTCTTTGCAGAAGTATGAAACATACAATCCAACAGGAGTTTAAGAGAAACATTTTTTTTTCTTTACATCAACAGTTGCCCCAGAAGATCCTAGCAGAAAGGTAGATGGTGATACTATTATTTTCTCACATGTGCAAGAAAGGTCAAGTTCTGTCTATCAGTGCAATGCTTCTAACGAATATGGATACTTGCTCGCAAACGCATTTGTGAATGTTCTGGGTAAGAAACAGATTTTATATTTTTCAGGGTTTTTATGTATTCGGTTGTCTCCTGCTACTTCATGGATTGCATGCTCAAGCCTTGCTTGAGTCTTCAGTGGGAGTGGATGTGTTTCCTGAGCCCTGTAAAAGGCAAGGATGTACATGCTATGTTTTTTGGAGGATATTCCTGAATTTCACTATTCTTAAGAGGATAGTGGTGAAAGCTGGGGAAAACTTGGAAGAATTTTTATCTCTGTTTGTTTGTTTGTGTACATAAATCAAGCAAACAAAAGCACTAGAAAAAAAAAGAAAGGAATTAATATTCCTTACATTAGTATGTTTCAGTAGTCTCTTGTTGATTGTAGGTGTTTTGGATCTGTTAAATAGGTGATCTCTAAATTTCTATTGCAAGGATATATTATTATGCATTTGTCTTGAAGACCCCCCCAAGAATGTGTTTCTAGTTAGGAAATACTGTGCTCTCTCTAATTCTCTCTGAATTTAACAAAGCTAGTAGCAGAATCCTAGGCAGAATGGCCTCTAAGGATTCTCCTGCAGGAACTGGTAGATCTTTTGATTGAGAGACACTGTCTTTTATATGAAAGAACTCACTTTGGTTCCATAGCTCCATTTAAAAATGTAGGTGCTTCACCAATAATACGTCTTAGCTTCTTTCTGCCTGCAGGTTTGTTCAGAATTATGTAGTTGAGTCTGTTCCCAGTTTCTTTTCTTGAAGTATATTTTGATTTAAATTTTCCAAATGAAATTACTGCCTTTGGTGCCAATCCCTGTTACTTCTAAACAGGGAAGATGCATTTGTTTTTCACAAGATAATTCTCCTACATTAACATTTCCTCTGGCTACTGGCAGTAGAACGTATTTGGACCTGCACTGAGACCAGAAATAACTTCAGAGAAGGATGTTAATGTATAATTCTTTAGGCCATTCTTGATATCTTAGTATTTTGTGCTCCCATCTTCATATCTATAATCCAGTTATCTTCACCTTTTCAGCTGAGCCACCAAGAATTCTAACTCCTGCTAATAAACTCTATCAAGTCATCGCAGATAGTCCTGCATTGCTAGACTGTGCTTATTTTGGTTCACCTAAGCCTGAAATTGAATGGTAAGTTACAGTTTTTGTACATAAAAAGTCAGTTATATCTGTGGAAACAAACATTTAAAGCTTTAAAACTATTTTTACTCTGTTTACAAATTTTAAATAGTGTATTTTTAAATATGGCTGATTGCAATACATGAATACAATATTAGAGATGCTTCACGTAACGACAGTTAAGTTATCCCTACAGAGTCAAGTTTACATTTCATATTTTAGTGATTCTGTCTGTATTTTCTAATGTGGCAGTCCCAAGTTTGCATTTTCTGATAATAACATGCAGCAGATGTTGGATAACTATGATGTTGGATAATGATATTGCTTTTTATATAAAGGTTTAAGGGAGTGAAAGGTAGCATCTTGCGTGGAAATGAATATATTTTCCATGATAATGGAACCTTGGAAATTCCAGTGGCTCAAAAGGATAGTACTGGTACATACACATGCGTAGCAAGGAATGAATTGGGAAAGATACAAAACGAGGTGCAATTGGAAGTTAAAGGTAAGAAATTAATCAATTTTCATCACAGGTTAGTATAGAATTGGAGAATTTCTAAATATCTAATAATAATTTTAAATTTCAGATCCAACAATGATAATTAAGCAGCCAGAATACAAAGTCATTCAGAGATATGGCCAAGTTTCATTTGAGTGTGTAATAAAACATGATTCTACCTTATTACCAACAGTTATATGGTTGAAGGACAGTGATGAACTGCCAGATGATGAAAGGTATGGACAACATAATTTCCCTTTATTTTTAATTTTCTAGTTTCTTTTGTCTATTCCTTTTCCTGATCTTTAAATGTATTGACCTATTGACTTTCCAAAGAAGGCAGAAAAATATCATCACTGACCCATATTTGGTGATTAAAGGTCTCACCTAGTGTGAAAATATTAAGATAGAATTCAAATTAAAGAGAGAGAGAACAATTTTTAATTGTGCACATTGACCATGTGTCTCAATTGTAAGAAGATAATTGGCATAAGAAGCCCAAGGGATAATGGAAGACTGTTTTGCTCTAGATCACAGTTAATTGAAAGCTGTGTGAGTATATTTGGAAATAAAAGCACATTAGGATAGTTACTGTGGTGGCCAATAGCAATGTAGGAAAGGCTGGCATCCTCCCATAGCTTACCTTGCAGTCTAAGTATTTGCTGAAATACACAAGTGTACGGGATTTAATAATGTCTTTTGCAGGTTTCTTGTAACAGTAGCAATTATTGAAAAATCGGTGGCTGAATCTATTGTATTTGCAGGTTTCTAGTTGGTAAAGACAACTTGACCATTATGAATGTAACTGATAAAGATGATGGAACATACACTTGCATAGTTAATACTACTCTGGACAGTGTTTCAGCAAGTGCTGTGCTTACTGTTGTTGGTAAGAATACTCTCAAACTTTATGATAGCGAACTGTGTTTAATTACTGTTAAGTATGACAACAGCATTAGAGTTCAGTTGAAAAGCACAAAAATAGTTTTGATTTCAAGGACAGGACAAAGGAAACGTCCCCTGTTTGTGAATGTGTTGCAGTTTTGTAAAAATAATCTTAACCTAAAGTATGCCTTTGAATGGGCTACTTACAAAAGGGTCCCGTAGCTACAGGAAGCATTCAGTTTCGTGCTATACAGGTTTTTATTTGGATCACATCACCAAATGTCTCATACTTAAGAGTTTTAATAAGATTTCTCGCTGTATTTGTTTTCTTGATCTATGTTTATTGAAAAAATGGATAAAATATTCAAGAATACTTTTATAACTTTTCAGTGAAAAATTACCAACTTATTACTTGAAATCAACGTAGTAGATTACATACTGCACAGTATTTGAACATAAATGTGATCTCAGAAATCTTATTTCACAGCTAAGTTATGCTTCAGAAAGACTGAACATGCTTGGTTATATGGGTTTTCAAGGATTTTCTTTTTAATTTAGTTCTCTCTTTTAAATTTCATGATTGCGGATTGTGGTAAAATATGTTATTTTCCCCCTTCTCCCAATTTATAAGAAAGTTTTAAGTAGATGTCCTGAGTGATTCTTAGCTGAGCTCAAACTGAGATTCAGAGTCAAGTATGCTTGTGTTTTAAAATTGAATTGTAATCTTATGCCTATGCAGGAATGACACACACCAAATGTCTTGTATTTACTTAAGAGCTTTAATAAGTTTTCTTGCTTTGTTTTCTTTCTTGATCTATCTTTATTGAAAAAAAAATGGATAAAATATTCAAGAATACTTTTATGAATTTTTAGTGAAAAATTATCAATATATTATTTGAAAGCAACCATTTACACTAAATAAATTAACTTTTCTTTGTCTCTAATAATTATAGTCTTTTGCTACCTACAGTATTCTGTTTCTTTTGCTACTAACTGATTAAATCCTTTATATTAATGTTCTTTTCAGCTGCTCCCCCAACTCCAGCTATCATTTACGGTAAACTAATGCAAAGTTCTCTTACTAAATCATCTGCCAGAAACATTTCTAATTTGCCTGTTGCAAAGTGCAGCATCTTTTCTTATTTTCCCTTTTTCCTCTGTTTTTTCTTGTGTGTGTGTGTGTGTGGTTTCATCCCATGTTACCAGCGGCCTCATTACTGGAATGCTGGACTTTAGAATTTTACAGTGTAGGCCGCTTTGTATTTTAATGAATAAATGATTTTCAGAGAAATTATCTTTACATAAGGTTGATTACAGTGTGATAATGTTTTCAGAGGGCACTGTAATGTAAATTAGTTGTATAGTAAATGAAAGATCTAAAAGGTAAATTCAACTGTTAGTTGAAAGCTAGTTCACTATCAAAGAACTTGCACCAACCAAATTATGGAATGTTTTTACATTACTTTGGGTGACGGTATTGTAGGCCTGGTACACTTTATTTCATTGTTTATCTTCATTTTACTTCAGTCATAAAATGGATAAAACCATATTGACCAGTTTGGTTTATGCTTGATGAAATTGCTAATAAGGATTTTAAAATTAAAGCTTAAATTAAATTAAATTAAAACACCCCCAAAAATCTGTCGGGCAGGTACAGTCTTAAATTTGACAGTATGTTAATCTGGTAACAATTTTTTCTGAATTTAGGTTTTAAAATGCAGTATAATATGCCTAAAACACTTTTAATTATGAACATCTTAAGCATTTTCATGTAAACCCTATCACATTCAGTGAAAACACTTACATATTCTTAAATGAACCTACTCATTAGTCTTGATTTTTGTGTAACAAATCATGTAATGAATTATTTTCACCAATTTGGAATTAACAATTACTTCTTTAAGCATTATAAGGATTTATATTAACATCTTGCATGGTATTTCAGGACTTCTTAAAAGTACAACAAAAAGGAAATGACTTAGTAACTTGCAATTAGTTTCTATTTGAACTATACTTGTTTTGAATTGACCTGCAAAATACTAGTAGTGATTCTAGAAAAGCGTCTTTGATGTGAATGCTTCTCTATTTTCCATCTTTTATTACGTATTTCTAGTTACATTAGATAGCCACCTATAATCGTTCAAAGATAAACTGAACATGCATTTCATAATTCATTGCATCTTGTTACATTTTTTATGCCACGGTGCAATCAGATGTAGATAAAATCAGATGTAAATTCTTGTTAATGTGTAGAAGTTTGCAGATACATCCATTCTCCATTTTATCTGTTTTGTAACAATCGCATGCTCGTGGTCATTAAGTCATGCTTATATACATGTGTAGATCTGTCCTGCTGTATTTGTGGAATTATTTTGATTGTAATGTAAGGATTTTTTCCATGATGAAACTACATATTCTGGCGTGATTGATTAATTTGACTTCATTTGATTTACAGCTCGGCCAAATCCACCCTTTGACTTGGAATTGACAGGTCAGCTAGAAAGAAGTGTTGAACTCTCGTGGATACCAGGAGATGAAAACAACAGCCCCATTACAAGTATGTTTGCTTGTCTCTATTGCATTACTTCAACAGCATTACATTTACTGTTTTCAGATTCCAAAGAGTTCTGAGCTAAATTTTGTGGGCGGCATTGGAAAATGGTAAATAGATTTGCTACAGTTGCCATTTATTTACATAAGAAAAATTCACTGAATGTCCTCTACTGTACAGCCAAGCAGAAGGACTTATTTACTGCCCTGAAGAGCTCAGCTTTTGATTCAGAATCCTGTGCTAGGTAACACAGAAGTTGATACTGCTGTGAGCTTTGTCTCGCATGGTTCAGTCTTCTGAATACATAGAAAGCAGACTTGTTCATTAGTTGCATCCTTCTGAAGGAGAGAACTTGCATTAACTCTTTTGTAATTCCCATGAATTTGAAATAGCGTCAGTACCAATATCTTTAGGAATTATGCATCACTGCTGATAAAGAAGCTTATTCTTTGTAAAAATATAAGGCAGATAGTTTTTCTGGTTTTGCCTAGTCCGGACAGTTGAAAGAATAAAGCAGGTTCCTAAGAAAGAGAAAATTAATGTCTACAGACTTTTGAGACATGAAGTTAAATGGAATTACTCTTACCAGTAGAACATGATGAAAGATGCTCTTGCTTCTATTGAACAGAAAGGATGTAGGGGAAAATGAAGAGGAAGGAAGAAGGATCTTCCTGTTTGTTTTCCAAAAAATAATAGGATCAGAAAGATTTGTCAGGACAACTTTTTCGTTATGAGCATCTTATTGTAATTATTTGATTATTTATGCACTGTATTTTTAGTTAATAACTGCTAGAAGTTACCGCAGCCAGTGTACACATTATATTTGGAGTGAATGAGTTAGGCTCATTTATTGAGTGTTCTTCAGGGTCTGATGCTGATCAGTATCAAGACTGACCATGAACCGTAAGGATCAGGCATCTGGAAAGGAAGTTTTGTAAAAACAGAATTTCAGACATTTCAGAACACATCAAAGATTTCGCATTTTAATGAAACACCAAGGGATTTTGCTGAAGTTTTACAATTTCAGACTTGTCTAATATACATAAACTAGTAATATGTTTTTAAAAATATAATCTAGAGAAATTTAATTTAAAAATTTGATTTGTATTTCAGTTGATGTTTATTCGTATAAGGAGTGAGATCACACTCTTTCAAAAGAAATGATAGTAGATGGTGTTGGCTTATGTCAGAGTTTTTCTGGAAGTGAGATACTGCAGGGTCTCTAATGTTGGAAATTGAACCCTTCTGACTAAATAATGCTGGTTTTAATTATGATACAACTTACATTGCTGTGTGGTCCCGAGAGCCTGCAAAATAAGGCATTTGCTTTGTAAGTAAGCATATTGCTGGTGGTGCTGCTATCGCTTCAAAGTGCAAATCAGACTCAAAGACAGCACTTCATTATGAGTGATCCTTTTACACAAGTAATATAACTGACATACTAGATCCTCTCTGAAAGCTCAAATAGAATTATTTTTCCTTGAAGTGTTCTGTAAATTGTTCTGCTAGAGTTGCGGGCAGAATGCTAGCAACTTACTGGGGAAGCAAAATGCAGTGGTGAAAACTCTGTTGGTGCTTTTATTTTTTTTCAGTATGTAATATTCTCACCTTTTCAAAAAGATTTTGGTCCAGAAAACATCCCATCCTAAGACCTTTATCTCTGAGCATAGAACTCCAACTATAACTCAGGCAGTAATTTGGAGCCAGTTCTCCTTCTTTCTTACTACTTAAGTCTGAATTCTGCAAGCTTTAAGTCCAGAAGGCTACAATTAGTCCTACTTACCTATTTTACTTCTTGAACATCTTGGTTCCTCAAACTTTTGTGGATCATTTCAGTGTGGTACTGTAGGTGTTCTTCTAAAAGCATTTTCTAGGTGCCTCTTCTCCGAATTTCTTCAGTAGTACAAACAGGATGTATTCTGAGGCATATTCTGGCTTCTTGTCCCCACCTGTACGTGAAATAGGGGAAAATATTTTTCACACAACACACAAATATTTGATGCTCATTAAATTTCATATATCTTAAGATTCTGTGGAATATACTCAACTATGCATTCTTTTTCCATTTATGTACTTCATCCTAGCAATTCCTCTAGAAGTGTTTCAGAATTTGTATCTCCTAAGAGCAGGAAGCTTTTTTCCTGTTCCCAGCTGTTTAACAACTGAAAAAAAAAAGTGTCCTTTTGACTTTGATAATGAATATGAGTTTATTTTTGGAGTTTCACAAACTTATTTATCCATGAGGTTACATACTCTGTAGGGTCTCTAACAGTAGTCATCATAATGTTAGCAGAGAGAACTCTCAAGAAATTTAGCTTCTGAACATACATTCCTTGACTTAATTTCAAGGTACTGGGAAGTGCTCTCAAAAACCTTCCTCAAGTACTGCTTCTTGACTTTAGATAGTTCTTCAATAAGCCAGTCTCATTGGGGAAAATAGAATACTCAGGGAGTTTTAATATTGTACAGGTACTATTCACTGTCAGCTTG
Source organism: Thinocorus orbignyianus (assembly GCA_013400375.1). NCBI lineage: Eukaryota > Metazoa > Chordata > Aves > Ciconiiformes > Thinocoridae > Thinocorus > Thinocorus orbignyianus. The sequence continues at coordinate 1,205,548 of VXBW01002226.1, forward strand.
ATACAACTAAGACCAATGTCTTTGTCAGTCAAATATTATTTTTACATCAAAATTCCAATCTTGTCCCACATTCTTGCTGTTAGCTCGAGAGTTCCTGTTATATTAAAATCTATTACTTGAGAGTGAGCTCTTGTGATAATGTGTTACCTGACAGGTAACTGCATTAGTGAGAATACCAAATAATAAAAGTTGGAGTGTTTCTATTATAGTTCTACCTAGGCAGCATTTTTGAGATCAACATTATAGATCTGTGTTCTGGTTTATGTACTTACATTTCAATTTCCATGATTTTTAGAAACCTTGATTGGATCACTCCTTTCTGATTAGCTCATTCAGAAATGCCTACACTGATCTAGGAAGGTGCTGCAAGTTTTGACATAAAGTTGGATGTAATTTCTGTTTACAGACTTTGTGATTGAATTTGAAGATGGGCTGCATGAACCGGGGGTATGGCATTACCAGACGGAAGTTCCTGGAACTCAGACAACAGTACAGTTGAAGTTGTCTCCGTACGTCAACTACTCATTCCGTGTGATAGCTGTCAATGAGATCGGCAGAAGTCAGCCGAGTGAACCATCTGAGCAGTACCTGACAAAATCTGCAAGTAAATAACTATTCCTGCTTACCAGGGATTGATGTATACTATGGATGGTGTTGAATTTGCTTGGAATGCAAACACGAGTCATTCTTGTTCACATGTAAATACTTTATTTTTAGACCCTGATGAAAATCCGTCTAATGTACAAGGGATAGGCTCAGAACCTGATAATTTGGTAATAACATGGGAGGTAAGTTTGTTTTTTTGAGGTTTCATTTGTTTGTTTTCAGGTCTGTGAGTAGAGTTTTTTTAATGAAATAATGATTGAACTATGAACACGTTATGGGAATACCCAATGTGTTGCTTGTTTCAAATGTTCTTGAGTAAAATCCAGATACTTCCTGTCTTCATTTTCAGGGAAAAGCTGCATGCATTATGTAAAAAAATAATAATAATTTAAGGTGCTGAATTTTCCTTTAGTGATTTCTCAAGATAAGCCATTAATTTGGTAATGCGGGATGTTTTGATGCCAATTTAGGAGAACTTAAATATGTAAATTGTGTTTTATCTCAAGTAGAGTCTTATTTTTAGAATGAGTTCTAATGTGTGTGAATCCTAGTTCTGCCCTCAGCTTTTGTGATTAACTAAATTACTGTGCATTATTCCACTAAAAAACTTTTGTGGAAAAGTTTTCTCTCTCATGCCCTTACCATCATGACAGGTGCTCAAAGAGAGCCATGTCAAACCAACTTCCCGTCCCAGGCAAGAAACATTGTCTAGGGAACACTGATTATAGGGAGTTTGTATAATTCTGTTTTTTCCTCTTTGACTTTTTAAGAAATATTTGAAAACAAAATTTGTATACAGAAATCACAGTGTATGGTTGTATGAGAATTAACTAAGAAGCACTATTCAAAGTGATTTTTTTACTAGTGAATGAAAAGCAACTGAACTGGCCTTTTGCAAAAGCTAAATTGCACACCTTGGAATTTTCAGCAGTGCTTCTCTTTCACAGAACACAATGGTGTATTTTCAGTAAAATTCTAAACAAGAACTGGTGTATTTCCTTTGTGACTTTGGATTTTTCAGATTCTTTAGAATATTTTAAAAACATTTTCACTTACTGTTTTTATTTCAGTCTTTAAGAGGTTTTCAGTCTAATGGACCAGGGCTTCAATACAAAGTCAGCTGGCGTCAGAAAGATGTTGATGATGAATGGACATCTGTTATAGTTGCAAATGTATCCAAATATATTGTGTCTGGTACACCAACCTTTGTTCCCTATGAAATAAAAGTACAAGCTTTAAATGACCTGGGATATGCACCAGAGCCATTAGAGGTGATTGGACATTCCGGAGAAGACTGTAAGTTTTGTAGTTTGACTCAATTGTACTAATTCAAAGCAACTAAATATGTAACCTAAATGGGTATTTAAAATACTACGATACTGAAAAAAGAGGATAGTAGGTTTTTTTTTTTCTTTTAATTTAAATGAAGTAATTTGGTGATAATAAGGTTTCATAATACTCTTTAGTGATAATCCTGAGGTCAGATTTTCAGCATAGGAAAATCTTAACCTCCTTCTTGAACAGAATTATTTGTGTAGTGTCTCATTCTAACACAGTACTTGTTGCATCCTTTCCACACAGTGCCAATGGTTGCTCCAGGCAATGTGCAGGTTCATGTTATTAACAGCACATTAGCAAAGGTGCATTGGGACCCAGTTCCACTAAAAACTGTCCGAGGACACCTTCAAGGATACAAAGTAAGCGAAGTCAAAAGCTTTCTGTTCCTTTCTTATTAAAAGAGATCACTCTTCCTATGCGAGACTGTATCCACATTGAAGTAACTGACATATAAGGACTCTTGCTTTTCAGTGAGCTCACAAATTTTGCTGACAAGAACAGCATTGATACAATCCATTTATAGTTCAGCAATATTTCAGCCTTGTAGTAGTAGCCTCCTGTGACATTGTCCTTGAAGAAAAATGGGGTGTTCGCTATTAAATTTGCAGACATTATTTAGATTTTTAAAATGATAATTCTACAGCTCTTATTCCAAAAGGATATTTAGAGGACGGAGGAGAATTAGTTTCTGTAGGAGTCTCTTCTAGGTCCAACGCGAAGATTACCCATCTTCTGCCATGATATGATTAATCATATCTGTTAGGTGTTCACCTGTTCGATTGCAGTCTCATATCAACCTGGTATTTCACAGACAAATGGGCAACCGAAAGAATACGCCCATTATGTAAGGATTAAAGAGTTAGAATTTAGTAAAATTAATATTTATTATTAATCCAGTTACAACACCACTAATGCTCATAATCCAAAATATCTGTTAAAGATCATTAATAATACAAAAAAATCTACAGATGCAAACATCTGCCCATAGATCAGGCGTTAAGTTCTCACCCATAAAAGGCATGGTAGCAGTGAGTTGTCATCATCCCAAGTTCAGATGGAGATTTCTTCTTCCTCAGACCTGGAGTCTCTGAGGGTTATTTTCTATCCTGTATTTGCTAACGGGCTGCACACTTTCCTCTCCACTTGGTCTAAGGGTTTAATCATGCTGTGATTACTTCTGTTTAGTGTGTTAGTCCTTCTCTGTATACAGTATGATTTTTTTTTCCCTTTGTGGGGAGAACCACAGAAGTACACAAAGCTAAGCAAAAATGAAGCTAAAATAAGTTAGTAATCATAAGTAAAACAAGCTCAGCGCCACAGGACTAACAGACGTGACCGCTGAGTAGTTTTGCTGTTCTGGATAGAACAAATGAGACAATGGTATATCCTTAAATAAGTTGCAGATGCAACAAAGTTTCTTAAATGATTTTTGCAGATACAGCTAAATCAAGTGACAAATCCGAAGATCCAGTGGATATTGCTGTTATAAAGCTTTCTCTAAATACAAGCTGAAAACTTTTCATGAATGCAGAGTATGCTTGAAGTTATTGACTTAGTTATTGACATAGTTTACAAAGCACGTGGCTGTCACTTTTTAAACACTTTGTCAAAATCCTGCTAGGAAACTCGGGCATTCCTAATTAATAAAGTTGGTTGAGACAGTACCCTAACATCCAGCGTTGCATTAGGGGCTTATTTCTTAATAGGGAGAGGTATTTCTCTAAGGAGTCATGTCCTGAAGACAAATGTATGAACGAAGTAGGAAGACATCTTACTAGCATCAGGCTACAGCACATCACTCATATTTTGCTCTTGTTTTAATCTAGCTATTACTTGAATATACCATGGTACTATAAAGCATTTCGAACCTAAGAAGAAATTTTATAAAGAGTTCTTTTCACTGGTACTGCTACCATTTTTTCCCATTATCCTTACAGATTCCATGATTGTTCAATACAGCACATGGAAAATGTGATGCACTCTTTTACCATCATACTCCGCTTCTAAATCACTGCTTATCAAACCCAGCTTATTATAGATCTCTTTTAATTCCAGCCTGGCCAGTGCAAAGTGATGACCCAACTATAATTATGTCTTTTTTGAGAAGTTACTGTCTAGCAATTCTTATAACATCATGAACCATACCTGATGAGTTTCAATACTAATAGTACCACCACTTTAAGGTTTTAATAGCTTGTAAATGGTTTTCTACAATAGTTGGTAGGATGAGAGCTGCAGTGGCAGTGTTGAAAACATTAACTCAAGCCATGTAAAACACAGTGGCCCTTGACAGTGATTAGAGTGAGATGACACATTGTTAACAATAGAAAGCTGCTCTTAGTGTAACATTGCTCTATAAGCTACCTAGTTGGGCTTTGTAAGTCTTAAGAGTTCCCATTTTTGCATTAATGTGTGAAATCCCAGCTTCCTTAATTAAAGAGGTGTTTTGCAGATGGCTTAAGCGGAACCAGAATTTTACCCATTTAAATTGCTTTATCAGTTTTAGTGTATTACCTGTTTTACATGCATAAAAATTATGCTGTGAAAAATGAACGATGATGTATTTGAAGGTGAAAATCCTAGGAGTAGCACAAGTCTTTGTAAATATCTTTTAATATGTCATGGTAGAGAGACTGTAGTAAAGAGCGTGCAGTCAAGGTAATTGCCTCTGAGGCTTATCTGTAGTTTCTTAGAAATTTAATGAGCAAGTTGGACACCAGAATCAGCTTTGTGATCTGTTCTAGTTGCCACATCAAAGGAGTAATAGTCTTCCTGTCGGTAGGTGGAGATCGTTCTGTGACTGTAACCTTTTCCGGGCCATTCAAATATTTTTGTTTCTTTCCCATTTGAAAATGTCTTCTTGGCTTCCATATCACAAGGAGTAGCACAGTCAGGTGTGTGACATTACTAGTTGGCAAAGTGTAGGTCTGCTTTGGAAACTGTAGACATCTTACTGCAAGAATGGATGGTATGAATGAGTTCTGCCTCTCAGATAGACTTACTAACATGAGAACCATCACATTAATGCAGTTCCAAACCAGAACTTGTGTCAAACTGGCTTTGAGCATTAGCAGAAGTGGCAGGTGATAGTCTTCACCCAGTTGTGTAGACATGACTGTTTCTGGACAAGGCCTATTTCTGGAGCAGGAAAGCTCTATGCCGTTTCTCACCTGAGCTTATTGGAGTTGCAGTAGTTCATATTCATGGATACTCATGGAAAAGCTTAGAGTTTGTAAAATCAGAACACCTAAACACTCACTGTAGATTTTCTTTTGTCTTTAGGTTTACTACTGGAAGGTGCAGAATCTATCCAGAAGGAGTAGGCGGCATGTAGAAAAAAAGATCTTGACTTTCAGGGGAAACAAGACTTTTGGGATGTTGCCAGGGCTGGAGCCCTATAGTTCTTACAAGCTGAATGTTAGAGTTGTTAATGGTAAAGGAGAAGGACCAGCAAGCCCAGACAAAGTATTTAAGACCCCTGAAGGAGGTATGAAATGAGAAAGGTAGAGCATAAACTTAAATGTGGTTTATTCAGAAATAGAACATGAAGTGTGTAATTGCTGAATTTGCATCTTGGACATTAGAAAATAATAATCTGAGTCAATGCAGTAATAATCTTAAGGATTAATAATTTGTGAGCTGTTTTAAATTAATCTACTTTGTATTTACTGTATACTCTTCTTAAAAGTTCCTAGCTCACCCTCCTTTTTGAAGATTACTAACCCAACACTGGATTCTCTGACTCTGGAGTGGGGTTCGCCTATCCATCCAAATGGTGTTTTGACATCATATATACTGAAGTTTCAACCAAGTAAGTTAATTAGGACTATGTAACTCTAACTTAGACAATATATCTACCAAATAGCAATCCATTTATTAAGAAAAAAATGTTAAATTTATGATGTACAAAAGATATGACTGCATTTTAGATGTCAAGTTTGAAAACGATTAATGCATTTGTGACAATATACGTGACTTTTGAACACTTCACTTGCTCAATTTTTTAATGATGAGTGCTTCAAACATAAGTTCAGATGACTTGATGTAAACTCAGTTGTCTTGGATTCGGATAATTATGAGAATGACACTTGAATTTAAAAAAAACTTGAGGGTGTTTCCTATCTTCCTGTTGAATTTTGGCTCCTCACAACGATACTTTGTCCACAAACATGTCTTTTTTTTGAAACTGTAGATTATATTTCATATAACCTGAAATGATCAATGCAGCAGATGAACAAAACAAATAAATATAAACAAAAAAGCCATTTTTAACCCAATGATAATGTAGGCAATTTGCTAACTAACTTTTTTTTTTTTTTTTCATTTAACAACAGTTAACAACACCCATGAATTAGGTCCCTTGGTAGAGATAAGAATACCTGCCAACGAGAGCAGCTTGATATTAAAAAATTTAAATTACAGCACACGATACAAGTTTTACTTTCATGCACAAACTTCAGTTGGATCAGGAAGTCAGATAACTGAGGAAGCAGTAACAATTATGGATGAAGGTAAGATGGGTATGTATAAAGGAAGCCCATTGAGTTTAAAAACAGCTACAAATTTTATTCAAAATATTAGTACTACTTCCTTCCATTAAGAAAATAGCCCCTAGTAAAATTTTCTCTAGAACTTTCTTAACTGTATGATGTACTAATAAATAGCTTTAAGAAAATATGTGCAAAGGGTTTTTACTGTAGCAGGAGCCCCAAAAGAGATGTGAAGCCTCTCCTTTTGATATAGACCTAGAAGATCTAAGACTTTGGCTTTTTAGGCTTCAAAGTTTTATGTAACTTTGCATTTTAAGTGGTCCCCATTCACCTATTCTGCTTCATTGACCTACTCTGGTCACAGAGAGCAATACTGAAATGGTGCATCTTTATGGCTAGAGAAAATTATTGCTCTTTTGAAGTATGCAGCAACTTCTGTGAGGTCTAAACTTTTTTCACAGAGTTGACAAAAACTGTAACTTCAAAAAAGCTGCAGAGAGGAATTTGTCATCTATGCCCCCAAGTAACTGGTGACATTATATAATATTAAATACTCTTAGGTGTATTGTTCAATTCTTTCACTATTGATTTTCACAAGTATAGCATTCTCTGTCTGATTTTGGCAGTTCTTTTGATGACTATGTTTATTTAAATTTGAAAGCTTAATAAAATAAGAGTAATTTAAAACAAAGGAGAAATTTGGGGGGAAAGCCTTTTATGATTTTGCACATTTTAATACTAGAAATCCATTTTTGATATATTTTTATGTATTTTTATGCTTATGTTTATGCTTTTGTTGGAATTGCCATAAATGAGTTGATATGCAATGCAGTTTCTCCAATGTTGTATTAAGGTTGCATATAAACAACATTTATTTTAAATCCTAAATCTTAACAAGCATGAGCAATAGCATTTTGTAAGTGCATGTATATTAATTTTTTGTCATGTAATAGTCTGTCAGTGTTCAGAATAGGTGGATGGTTTCTAATTTATTTTAATTAATACATTTTATCTACTCTGCTTGCTTTTCTGGTTTATAATGAAATTGTATACGTATGTTGCCTTTGGTGTTGTATCTAATTATATAGTGTTCCTGTTCTTGTTTTCCTCTATTAAAGCTGGTATTCTCCGTCCTGCTGTAGGTGCAGGCAAAGGTAAAATGAAACTGCATGATTTGTTAATGTGTGGATTTTGCAGTGTTGCAAATGGGGAAATAGCAGTGGTAAGGACAGAAAATCTTGGCGTACACATTACTGTACAAAGTATTAATCAGTGCTGGAGGAAAACATTTGTGGGTTTTGTTTTGTTTTGTTTTTTTTTTTTAAAAAGGAATCCAGAATGCTTATTAATACCTTTAATCTATTTATTCTGCCACAGAGTTCCAGGGGAATTCATTAGCTTTTCTTCAGCAAAGTCTAATTATTTCTGAACATTTAATAGATGTATGTCACTGTCATAAATATTCAGGGTCCAGGTGCACTAGCACTGATTAGCTGGAGTAGAAAAAACAGCCCTTTTTCAAAGGAGATTTTTTTATTGCCTGTGCCATGTGCTTTTTTTTTTATGTTTTTAAAAAGTAGGTGCATTCTTGTTCCCACTGCTGATTAATGCTACCCATTTGATCACATTTATTTCATTTGCAAGCCAGCTGTGCATAGGGGACAGATGACTGACAATGCCCTCTGTATACTTCTCAGTTCCAGTGTCAGGTTGAATATACAGACAAATGGCTTCCTGCTGGTTTAGGTTCACCAATCTTGTGAGTGAGCACTTGAGGATATTTCAGTGAGGGGAACATATTGTCTTCCTTATTCTTGAATTCAGTAACGTTTAGTTCTTTTTGATGCAGTTCTTCTGTGTTCTTCGCATTTTTGCGCTCATTTTTTACCAGTTTTGATACCTTTTCTATCAAAAGCAAAGATTGTCCTGAGGACTGTTAGGTAGCTGTAAGTCAGAAAGGTGTCTTTATACGTGTGTGTCGTTTTATCACAGAGGTGTCGTGAACACTAATGAACATCTGTGCTTCAGATTCCCAGACGTAAATGTCCCAAATCACACTGTACATGAAATGTCCAACATTTTTTACGAGAAGCATAAATTGTTTTACATATACTTTCTTTCCACTTGATACTGAGGTGTTTTGAATGGTAACAGCCTTTAAAAAAGAACTTCTTTCACTCAAACTGGTGTAAATCAGACTATATATATGAATATATAGATGCATTTGTGCATATTTTGCATATATATAAAAAAAAGTAAATTCTAATATTAGTTACATTTCTGGTAAGTGTATAGAGCTGTAGATTTATTTTAATGAGAAGTCATTCTTACTGTTTGGAGTAGTTGTAGCAGAGAAGTCAGCACAGATTGGAACATTCAAACTGGTTTGTATTCCTGGACATTAAGAGCAGGAATGTAAATCAAGTTCTCATTATTTCGTAGCTGACTATAAAACTCATGCAAGGAAAAGTGGATTCTCTGAGTGGACCTGAGCTCTAATTATAGCTGTATCACAGTCTGTGGCCAGCAGAAAGCATCTTATTTGTAAGATCAGCTGGAGCTGCTCACGTTTCAGAGCTGTCATCTCAGATTCTCTGAAAACTAAGCAGATGTCTTCTTTTAGTTCCATGCCTTTTATGGTTTCAAAGTTTTCCTATATTCCTGTAGCATCTAGCTCTTAGGATTGCAAAGAAAACTTTGGAACTGCAAACAGGATGGAACTAAAGCCATGACATGTGTTAGGACATGTGAGTTGCTGCAGGTTTGAGATGAATGTTCTCAGTGGTTACTTATGTTAACGTGATTAACTATTTCGCTACTGATGGGGGACTGAGGAAGGAAAAGGAGGATCATATTATCAAGATCAAGTGCCAAATTGTTTGGTGTCATGAGTGGGTGGATTTGGAAGGCAGAAATACCCATCCCACTCAAGGAGAAGCTGCACTCAGCAGTGAATTTTTACTCTGTTAAGTGCCAAAAGGTCTATACATATATACAGTTCTTATTAATGTGGACCCAAAACTAAACCAAGGTGAAGTTGAAATTTAGATATTCTCAACTTTTTTGTGATCTGTCAAAACATCTCAGTTTTTCATTTTGAAGGGCAGAACTTGCCAGAAAAATATAATTATCCTTTCTCTTTGGATTCGAGCACATTCATCAAGTTAAGAAGATAGTTGGTCCCAGATTCAGTCAGCCTAAATTGCACTGAAATGTCTGTACTTGGTGTTTTGTACTAGCTGGCTGCCCATGAAGATCTGCAGCTTGGCAGTCAGAAACATCAGACACAAGGTCCTGGAGGAATTAAAATAATCTAAACCTGGGCAAGCTGTGCAACTTGGGACATATTTCTCTTCTCAGAGTACAACTATATATTACAGTGAGAGGGAAATATTGCTACAGTAAATCTAAGGACCTTAGAGTGTTTTGATATTTTTATTGTAGTTCCAAAATACATTTCCTGTCTCTTGACACTAGGTGTCATTTGCCATCTTTTTAGACAGGTGTGGGCCCTTCATTGGCTTTTATTACTTTAAAAACAAAGAGAGTAACCAGTCTGTTTACTGCTACACTGGACACTTTCAGTATTTGTCGCAAGTGAGTTTGTCTGATTATAATGACTGTCCTGGTGCTACGATGCCCGGTGTATCCTAGACAAACAAGTAGAAAAGCAAGTTTTATGCTTTTTTCCTATAAGGCAAAATAACAATTTTAGATAAAAACATGAAATAGACGTCAAGGCTAAGGGATTTAGAGAAAGGAATCACTTTTTTTCTGTAGCTTGAATAAAACTTCGAAGCTCTATTCAAATGGTGCTGGAGACTAATAGGAGTAAATTATTGTCTCTCAGTAATATGGGCACCATCCTAATAAAGAAATTCTTTGGATGATCAGTGCCATTGCATCAAATAGCAGAAAAGCAGTGGATCATGGCACATTACAAAAACTGAGGGTTTTTACCTTCTCTAAGTGAACCTTAACAGAGGAGATCCACATCATTCTCTCATAAGCCCACATGAGTAAATCATGAGACACTTCATTTTACCACATGGGCAAACTGTCCTGTTAGAGTTGATAAACCTATTTGACTTGCACTATGTCTTTTCTTTTCTAATACTGTGATGTTATAAATTACTTAAATTTCATCAGATTATGGCACTACAAAGAAAACGTAATTGTTTTTCTTCTTAGCAACTGTTATCCTAAATGTGTCTGAAAGCTGCCTGTGTAAAACTTAATGTAGCATGCCCAGTCCTGGATAGCAGTATGCATTGATGTTGCCATTTACGTACTTGTATCTGACAAAAGGCATGAGATAACAAAGCTGTAAGAAAAACTGGGGAATAAGAACCTGATTACATATAAAATAATTGTAGTAGCAGCTGGAAAGTGACTCGGATGATCACTGGAGTCAAGTCTTTCCTACCCTTGTCCATTCATTAGAAGTTTTAAATACTTGGACTATAGAGGAAGGTAGAGAATACAAGCTTGACCAGTGGTAGGGACCAGAGTTGCTCATTAAATTAAGTGGTCACAGAGGCTCACTGTTGTGTTTGTTGTAAGCTGAAGTGTAAGGGGCCGTGGGCATGGTGTGTCAGTCTCTACATTTCACAAGCCTTCTTGTTTCACTTCTCAGTTTCTTTTTGATGTAGTCAACATTTTTATTTGTAAGCAAGCTCTTGCAGTCTGCATGCACACAGACACTGGTAACTGGCAGTCCTGAACTGCAATTAAAATAAGTTTGTGAGATCACAGTTACCTTTAACTGACTGCAATGCTTCCTGTCAGTCTGCCTGCTTCTTCATGTGAACTCCACATGTCAAGTGCTATTGGCAGAAATGCTTTTGTTGCAAGGGAGAAAAGCAAGTAGTCTGGCCTCTGGGTTTGAAACTATTCTTTTTTTTCTGACTAAATCTCCAGCATGTAGCTCTTTACTGCAGGCTAGAAATCATTCTCAGCTGACTTTGTATCTCTGATTTCTTCATAGAAAATAGGATCATCTCAATTTTCTTTGTTCCATACAGAATGCTGTTCTTTAAATCATTTTCCCTGCCCACCATCTGTTTTCCCTCCCTCTTTGAATCATTTCACAAAATATCTCCATGTTTTTGCTAGCAAGTCCAAGCTTCTTTTTCTTTTCAAGTTGATTGTAGTATTTTTGTACTGCGTCTTCAGCTGCTCTCTCCCTGGGGACTTCTCCGTGATACAATTATGTGATTTCTTCAGTACAGCCTGCTACACAGAACCACTGTTTTTTCCTCTTTTAAGTGCACTGGGAACAGTGATGGTGCTTTACATGCAAGACTAGAGAAAATTATGATTATTGCAATGCAAAAATTCCTGCAAACACCTTCTGCTTGTAGATGTCATGCAAAATCCATGCCACGCTAAATGCTTATCAGTGAAATGATTTCTTGTGTTTCTTCTTTGTCTTCTGTATTTCTTGCGCTACAGGAATGCTCTAGCAGTGGCCTAAATAATCTTAGAAGTGACTAATGCCCATCTCTCACTGCCAGAAATGGAATTCACTCTTACTGTTACACCGGGGCTTCAATTTCACACTGTACAAGTTGTAGATTACAAAGCAAAAAATGCAAACCCTTCTCTGTGTCTTACAAGCTCTGTCAGAATCTATCACTTTTTTCCTTCATCTTTTCACATGTAGGGGTCTGGGCTTCTTTTCCTCTGATTTTTTTTTCTTTCTTTCTGTTTATATATGCATTTTAACTAATTTTCTGTGATATATTGCTTTGTGGGCTTTTTTCCATTTGACACCAATCTTGATATGTATGCTTGTCACTTACCTGCCATTTTTTCCTGGAGATGAGATGACTCCCATGAAAATTCCAAAAGTTTAGTCACTTTGGAGATTATTTCATTGTTGTTCTACTGAAGCAAATATTGAGAAAGAGTACCTATTGCATTTTTAAAATCCATTCATATCTCAAGTCGTGCCTTATTATATTCTATTGAATCTGCAGCCCAAGTGTAACTGTTACTTGGAGGAACTGTGTTCAACTGGAAGATTAAATGCAACTCCACAAAAAACTCCACTAAAAAAAAGCAGTAGAATTAATTTGAAAAGAAAGGAAAATTTTACTTTGAGCCTAGGCCTCTTTCTCAACATTTGGCAAATGCTTGTATACTGTATTTCACTACAGGAATAGAACCATACTCAGAGCTGCCAGCTACATTTTGCATTGTATCGTTGCATGGTTAAAAGAGCTTAATTTACTGGAGATAGCTAAATCAGACTCAGTCTGTATAAAAACTGTAACTTATTAACAAGCCATTCCTATCAGTTTTAGAGCCACACTTTTGTCAGCGCTGCTGCACAGCATCGTGCACGGTTACAGATCAAGAGAGCACCGTGCTCTGCTCCTGCAAAAGCCCTGCTCCCCAAAACAAAGCTTTCTGCCCACCCACCCCTTTCTGCCAACTGGTGCCTGCACACACTGAGAGCTGCTGCCAACTGACAATTCTGACAATCACACATTTTGCATTTGTGAACAGTGCTGGGAAACATATTGAAGAACTAAGAGGTTAATTATAATTAGAGGTGTGCTGATTGAGAAGACAGGAGTCTGGGTAGATTGGAGACAAGCTTTTAATGTTGTAACTACTTCGACTCTAGGCTTTCATCACCCTAGGATCCATCAGCCTTCTTTTCTCATGTGTATATTCATGTTGCAAATATGGCACATATACTAACAGACCTAAGTAAAATTTTCCAGGCCTTCTGGAAATTTAGGTCAAGCAGTAGTGAAAAAGAGGAAGAGTTAAAAAAAAAACTATTTTGAAAATAAGTGTGCTACTGAACAAATTTCTTGGTGCACTGTACTGAATAGGAAAACAACAGAACTTAAATCTGACCAAATACTAAATGTGGATAAATCTATACAGACAGCTATTGGTAAGAATCAAATAGGAATACATCTGATAAATATAAGCATTAATAGGTCACTTAGGATGATTTAGAAACTAAGACACCAAGAGAATGAGGGTAATTTTCAGAGCTAACATAATAGTTACATACAATCAGAGGAACAGAAAGACATTTACCAGATACCAGGTCTTTAATCTAGTAGGCAGCTCTTAATCAGAGCAGAACTGGAAATTGTAGATGGAAAAAAAAATAAATCAAAACCCAAAGCATGAGATAAAATGGAGATTTTATGGGGAATGTAATTGTCAAATTCGCTTAGTGGTACAGAAGCTGTCATCTGGAATCTCACACAAGAAGATACATTTTCCTTCATTCCCAAGTGCTTGGGCATGAGGAAGAAGAAGTTAGGTGTAATTCTGTGGCACCTCTTTGTAAGAGTTTGACAGATAATTGCTGAGAGTTTCATCTTTAACATTGATGAAAAATATCAGTCATACAGTTGTGCTGCTAATTAGACATCTTTGTGGAAGAGCAAAATCCAGGAAAATATGGGTTTGAGAAAACGGGATTTAATGAAACAAAACAAAGTCGTATTTAGAATACAAAGCAGTTGTTTTCTTGGCACAGAACAAATGCTTAGATGCTCAATGTAACAGACACCTGTTCCTGTGTGCAAATGAAGAAGGAAGTTTATATATCCTGTCTGCAATCTCTAAATTTAGAGCCTGCTATTCTTTCTTTCCTCTTGCTACCTTCAAGTGACACAGAGAAGCAGAATCTAATCCCCTTGCATTACCGTGGTGTGTATGGTTACATGCTGGATTTCCCATAGACAGCTCTGGCTCTGGGATTTCTTAGAGGTTTTGTTGGTGGCTTAGTAACCTAGATGGCTTTTTTAAAATCTGTTTTATTTTGTTAGGGTAGTTTTACCCAAGAAATAAATAGATTCTTTGTTATTTAAATATGTTCCTTTTTATTTTGGGCTGGTGAAAGAAATTGTGGATAAAATATGTAAGCATAATTGACCTACAAAGACATCAAATCTGACATTAAGTGGTTTAACAGATTGAAGTGTTGAATGAGTACTACTGGGATAGAGATAACAGAAATTTGATGCAAGTGTGGGGATAAAAAGTCTGATATTGCGATCATGAGAATACATTTTCAGGAGAATTAATCGAATTTGCAAAATTTAGGTTTTCTTTTTAAAATACAGGAAGATAGTTTTCTAGATATGGTACCCACATTATTTAGTCTGTGCTAGGGGCTCGTATGCAGATCTATTTATTTTACTATGCAGAAATAATTTATTCTCTCTTTGAATTTAATTTGGAACTTCTTCCAGTCAGCCTTATGGAAAAAGACAAGCTGTTTTGAGGAGAATATAATTTAAGTAGGTAGATAAAATTTGTGCAGCACCTCTTGCCTTCAGAACAGTATTTTGCCCATTTTATTTTCTGGTGTAGGTGAAGCCATTGGAATCCTGCCATTTGTCTTTGCTGAGACTAGGTTTTTACCTCTGGCGTTTCATGGTCCTTTGGGAAGTACTTTTGATGTTTTTTTCTAAAAAAGAAGATACTTTTAACTGCGTAGAAAAAGTCAGTGGCAAACTGAGTGAGGCATTTTCATTTTAAAAACTAGTTTCATGCCTTTGAGGAGCATCATCTTTGTATCTTCACTATTCAAACTATTAAGATCTATTTTTCATTAGCACTAGGCAAACAAAGATACTGAAATATATGTCCATTTGTAACAAGTATAGTTGGAGAACACAGAGTTAAGGTATGAGCAAAGAAGTGGCTAAGTACAGGACACTGAAGAGAGAAGTACTTCTTTTCATAGATGTGGGCACTGGGCCTATCTGTGAGATATGCCTGTGTTGTCTAACGAGAATGTCGACAGTAAAACACAGTACTTTAAAATGAACAGCTTCTTGCATTCCAGTGATTTGTATCCTTCACGCCAGAGCATTTTGATATTGGCTTTCCAATATCTGATGTCTTATGTTCCCATGTCTAAAAGTGCCATGAATTCATAACATTAATGAAGCTGATTTCAGAAATGTTCTGTGAAAGTAAAGGTGTCTGTACACACATACTCCCATTTGTTTTCAAATACATGTGTATCACTCAGCTGTTTCTTATTTAACGAGTAAAACTAATGGAATCCTGCATGAACTTAGAGTGTGCATGTACTATTTGTTTAGCAGGTAAGGTTTAACTGTATTATTTAAATGTTACTTTTTGATGCAAAGTGGTTTTACTCTTTATTTTTTCTTTCCTACTATCTCTGATGGTGAAGGATATTCAGAAACCCTTTTTGCAACCTCCCCAGTCATGCACATTGTCCGTCCAACATTCTATAAGGGTATTGTCTTCCTTTTTTATCATTATCAATGAAATAGAGACAAAATCCTACTAGGGCTTGCAGTTGAGGCATTTGCAGTTCATTCAGTGACACATGGCCGAAAGGAAGGAATGTACCACCTTCATAACTCTATTCTCTCTCCTGCCGTTTCCCGTTACCCTGACAATGTTCTCACTTTCCAGCTGTCTGCATTTTAATTCTAGATGAAGAGAAATAATGTTTTCCAGAATTTTGGCAATTAGGTATTTTAATTATTTGGCAGGTTTTGTGAGACAGAGCTTGCTCAGTAGTGTACGTAGATTTTACTTTATAGTTTCATAGTGTAGAAACTGCCTAGGATTCAATTGCCAAATCTGCTACTTTAGTCACTAGTTTCCGGTAATGGAAATAATGACAAATGTACTATACTTTCCCCATGTATGCTCTAAATTAGGATGGTAATTTCTTAAAATATTTATTTTTAAAATGTATGAAGTCACAATTTTGTATTCTGCTTTGTTTTTGTATTGTGTGTTCAGTGCAACCACTTTTTCCAAGGATCAGAAATCTTACAACAGCTGCCGCTGAGACCTATGCCAATATCAGTTGGGAGTATGAGGGACCAGATCATGTGAACTTTTATGTTGAATATGGTGTAGCAGGCAGTAAGAAGTCATTTCATTAAATTTTGCTAAAGTATTTAGATATACTTTCAAAGATTTTTACAGTAAATGTGGTCTTAAATTGACCTAGTGTTAATGGTAGCTCTTAAATGTCTAGAAGAATTATTTTTTGCTTTGATCGGAAAGATCAAATAATTTTCATTTTAATGAACACCAGTGTGTAGCAAGTATTTGATGCTTAGATAGAATATCAGCCTTTGTTCCTTTGTATTGTTTTATAAATTCTCCTGAACTTGAACTTCTTAAATTGTGGTTTGCATGAAGTTGTTTGTCATGCAGTGATTACATGTGTAAAAATATGATCACTTGCATTAAAATAGTATATAAGTCTTCCTAAATTATGAGCAATTCAAGGAAAAAAAAGTAAGTAAGTGAGCCAATCAAAATTATACTTTTCTCAAATTAAACCTTCAAATAAGGTGTCAACCAACTTACGTACTTTTTGATTGGCATAAAAACAGGTTTTAATTTTTGATAATACCACTAATAATTAAAACACAGATAACAAAACCAAGATACTTCTATTCAAATACTCTGTCCTTCTAAAGTTAGGACTAAAGATGAGCCATCTGAAAATTGGCATATAAATGCATTTTTCTAAATATTGGTTAAATAAGCAGCTGAGATTGTATTAGATATAAGAGAATTAACAGTAAATATGATTGGTTCAGATTTAGAAGTAGAACTTCTTGACTAAAGTAAATATTAACTGAAACTATAGAAATGTAATTAAATTAAATTATTAAAATCTTAAAATGTATTTTATAAGTTTAATAAACTTTTTAAAAAATAAATGAAAATAGCGTTTCTCTAGTACAATGGAACAAATGTTTAAAATAGTTTCATAATTCATGTACAATGTCTTCAATATATTGCATGCAATATATTATTTGAAGTCATAGTTTTGTATGTTTTTGTTATTTTTGAGAGCATAGTTATTTTTATCAGCCAATCCATAGCTTAGTCGAGTAACTGTTGATAGCATTCTGTCTAGAAACTTTCAGTAATACAGAGAAAATTAAAATTCCGATATGTTGTTTTCCTAAAATTTTTGTAGGCAAAGAAGATTGGAAAAAAGAAATTGTAAATGGTTCTCGAAGCTTCTTTGTGTTAAAGGGTTTAACACCAGGAACAGCATATAAAGTCCGGGTTGGTGCTGAGGGCCTGTCTCAGGGCCCTGGTGTTAGCAGTTCAGAGGATGTGTTTGAGACAGGTCCAGGTGAGGCACACTGTACCAATTCTGTATCCTAGTCAGAGTTGTGGTAGACCACGTGCTGAAATGCTGAACTGCTTCTAGCTAAGAGATGTTGTAGCCAGCATCTTTGCATGTCCTTTTTTTTTTTTTTAGAGCAATATTGAATTATTTTATAAACTCCAAAATAATGCCAGCACATGTGTTATGTAGATTGTGAATGTTTTCATCCCTTCCCTTCACTCTGCCTGTCTGTTGTTTGTATTAGGGGCACGATACTCACTGCTTACACTCCATCTGCGTGCTGTGCACTGAAGATGACCAATTTCACTTGTTTATAATTAATATCATTAGATGGCTAGATTTAAATACATTTGTTTTAATAGAGCCAAGTATATATTTTTAAATGTAACAGCCTGTATATGATTAGTTTTAATACAAAGAATCTGAGCTAAAATGTTTCCATAATTAGAAGTGCAGATTCAATCTGATGTCTCATGTAGTCCGTTTATACCACTGTTAAGAGATTCCTGCTCGTAGATGTTTCTTCTCCTGTCATGTGCCTGTTCTACATAGATTTTGATGTCACAACTATATGCTGTGAATCAGTAAGACTGTTTAAATTCCTTACGTACATATTTCTTCATAAGCAAATCAGTAATGCCTGTTCATTTAACTCAGAGAAAGGGCTTTATTGGGAGCTTTTTGATGTTAAGCTGAATATGTTGTTGCCATCACAGCATGTTCTTGGTCAGCTGTTATTATTTATTGTGTTTTTTCTAGCCACTTCTGCTCATTCCAGGCATTTTGATCAGTGCATAATTATTTAGCAGTAGCCTCATCAACTCCAGAATGTTATGATTTAAGAAAGTAGTTTAAATATGAAAAATGCTTGGATGTGTAATCATTATCAGACAACAAAGTAAATAATGGATGTGCCAGTTTGAAAGTGAATACTTTCTAAAATCATAAATTTTTGCTTTGTTTTGTTCCATTTCTGTTCACAGTTTATTGTGTTGCAGGAAAGCTTTGAAGACATGGTGCTGAATAACAGTGCCAAGCAAATATGTAGGGGCTACACACAGAGGTTATGTATGTCAGAGACAGCTAGTAATACAAAAGCAGATATGTGAAGTTTTATGAAAATATACATCTGAAGCCTAAAAGAGCAGTGAAGCAAGGATCAGGACTACAGTATATTTCAAAACAAGCTGAGTGGAAACCTTCCCAAGAGCGTGTTTATGCACAGAAAGTACTCAGCCAGTAATCCTGTAGATACTCAGTCACCTTGGCTTGTGTCCTTGAGTAGTTGAGGAAGAAGGGAATTTAAAGGCAGTCTTTTCTGCCTCATGATAATGGAAATGTTCAGTGTCCAGCATTAAATTCTAAACATACTATATTTCTTACAGAAAAAACGTGTCACACTGTCTTCAGCCTAGATCAAAGCTTTTAAACACTGCAAAAAATGAAGCAGACAGGGAGGAGAATACTGGAATATGGAATATGTCCTTAATGAGGCATGAAACTGGAATATTTCATATATGAGGCTTTTGCCACATGTTTTTCTTTGACGAGCATTCCTGTAGAGCATCTTCATAGTGTGCAGGTTTATCTTTTAGAGCATACCAGTAAAGTGCATTGCATTCACTCCTGCATTAGCAGTTCACCAAGAGAGAGAATCTTTATGCTTGAGGCAGATAATTTACTTAGAGTAAGCAGGAAATGTTGTGCCATTTTTAACGTTGCACTGAGATCTAGAAACCCTTTCCTTTCCTTATATGCAATAAGTTAACGAATACAGGAAGCTGCATAGGTACATTTTCATCTTTACTCTCTCCCATTTATTTTGCATATTTTTATGCATGAGTTGTTTTGCTTGATTCTATTTCTTACTACGTTTGAATGTTAAATGTGCTTTTGCATTATATCACAGTATGTATTACACAGCCTTTAATGCCTTATTATAAATGCGTATTAGCAAAACTCAAAATAATTTTGACCTTAATGTGGAAACAAAAATTTATTTTAATTTTATTTGTGATTCAGATGAAGGTTACCTTTGTGATTTTGTGGTTTGAGTGCCACAAATATATGTGTCTCATGGTATATATAAAGTATAAATATATATATGTTATGTATATATATAATATATAGACGTTTTTACGCAAAAGAAGTTTAAATTGGTGTGCATATAAAAAACAGTCAGTTTCTAAAATATCAGAAAGCATAATCTTATCATTCATTGATCTACTTAAATGAAAATCAAGTCATAACTTTGCCCAGTAAGAGCAAAAAGAGGCAGCAAGATAAAGAGTTAATTTTAGCCTAGTAATTGTAGAGTGGAATCCACATTGGTCTTCCCTATGAAATGGAGGGTAGATACTGTCTCCAGGCATCAGAGGTGCTTTTGGCTGTTGGGAGCTG
Organism: Thinocorus orbignyianus; assembly: GCA_013400375.1. Lineage (NCBI taxonomy): Eukaryota > Metazoa > Chordata > Aves > Ciconiiformes > Thinocoridae > Thinocorus > Thinocorus orbignyianus. Next base: position 1,225,513 of record VXBW01002226.1, read on the forward strand.
ATGCTTCCAAGCTGTCTCAGCCTTTGTCTTAACTGATGAATAACATTGAGTCATGGGCTTGAATTCTGGCCTATAACTGAATATTGTTACATTTTATTGTTAGTGTGTTTGCCAGCCCAGGGCAGTCTCTTGTCAGCTAGCTCTTTGCCCAGCAAGGTGCAGGGATTGTTCAAAGGACAAGGACCAGCACAGGACAGTTGTCAGCCAGCATGTTTTGTGAGGGGGAGTATATGCTGTATCACCTAGAATTGTGGCTAGGAAAGTCAGTGCTCCATTGAAAATAGGTTCGTTCTGATGTGCTTTTATGAGCCTTCCTGAATAGACATATGTTCTCTAAAGAGAGGTGGAAGTCTCTGTGGGGCACTGAGGCATTCACATTTCTGTGTGTAAAGCTGTAGATGCATTGTGTCCTCCACTTCAGTGGAAGCAAGTATACAGACCTTCCCTGGGCAAAGCGTGTTGCACCAGGAGAGCTGAGGCATTCACAGCATCCAGAGGGACTGACTGAAGGTCTCAAGTGTAATCTGATCCTAGTGTGAAGTATCTACTAAGCTGAGATCTGAAGTACTATTGATCCTTACTAAAGTAATTGGCTGTGAATAATCCAATACCTTATCTCATAAAGCCATAAAAAAACAACAAATGCTGAACCAAAATGCCATATGAATTGTGCGTAGGAAGTCTTCTGCATTCCTTATTCATGTGGGAGGGTGATCGTTGTCTCTATTTCCCAACTAGAGAGAGGTCTACTGGGCAACTCTTCATAGAGTTTCAAACTCTTTGGTTTTGGGACTGGAGGAGAAAGTGAAGAATGAACACGATAGGTTTGGATGGATATCCAACTTTTCCACTTCATGTCTCCTGTCTCTAGCGCTGTAGCTTCTGCCTGACTCCTCTCACCCTTCCAACTTTCTCCCAAGCAAATCCTTAGGCTGGTTGCATGTAGCATGTTTCCAAACAGGGCGGTAGAAAATAAGCTTCACCAGAAAAATCCTCCTACTTTGTTGGAGACCAGCAGGAGAGATCCAGCCCCCTGATCGCACAGATAATTCCTGTCCTTAGGTTAGTAGTATTTCCTATGTAGTTTATCGTTTACATCTTCCAGCTAGAGTCAGCATTTGGAGAGAAATTGTGCCAAGGAAAGGCTTCCAAATTGCATTGAGTTAAGTCCTCACTAATGCTGAATCATGGCAATCATAATAAACACTAGGATGAGATATAGGTTTGAGGAGAGGAAGAAAACATGATACTTAATAAGGCTTTAAAGGATGCTTCATTGTTGATTTTTAGTTGAAATTGAATGTTAGGGTTTTGAATGGCCCATCTGTTTCCACATTTCAGAATAATGGGAGTGCATTAGCTAATGAGTATTGGCTTTTTATTCATTTTAAGAATGCAGTCGACATGTTTGTGTGAATTATAATTTGCAATTTCATTTCAGTAGTTTAATTAATGTAAAATGGTTGAGAATACTTTTGAGGTTTGTGGAAAGCAATGTAGTATTTGCACCGGTTTTGCAAAGTAGTTGCTAGCCTTAAATGTCATAAGAATTCTTATATACTGGAAAGTAAGTTCTATGCACATGTACTTGGAAACATTTTAAGTAACAAAAATATTCACAAAATACAGTATTACTGATTTTTTCATACTAATTTTCACAGCGAATGTTGTTCCTTAATTAATGAACAGTGTATACAGGCTATTAATTATTTGAATTAGCATCGCATTTAAATGCAGCGAAACATCTCATTTTTCTTCTTTTATTCTCTAGCAATGGCAAGCCGGCAGGTGGACATCGCTACTCAAGGATGGTTCATTGGTCTTATGTGTGCTGTTGCTCTTCTGATCTTGATTTTACTGATTGTTTGCTTCATAAGGAGGAATAAGGGTGGCAAATATCCAGGTATGACATACATCTACTGGTAATCAATTAAGACAGATCACAGGTTTACTGGAAAATTTACATGTGCTGCTGATTTACATTTACATTGCAGATACAGTAAATCAGTCTCATAATTTGGTAGGCAGGAGCAATCTGCCTATTGGTAGAAAACCTCGATCCACAGAAGCGTAAGAAAAGTATCTCCTTCATTCCTGGAGGGTCATATTACTGCACTACCTCTCCAGAGAGGTTGGAGCTTGGAGTGAGATACTTGGTCCTCCCACACACACTTTCTGAAATACAATCCAGATGGCTTTAAGCCACTAAAATGATCTGAGTTATAATTTAATTGACCAGGAAGCGTGGAAACATATATCAGATCATAGCTCCTGTGTTACTTCAGTATACTGGGAATGCATTTCATAGGACAAATCCCTTCATACATGATTTAGTTTCAAATACGTTACCATCCAGAAACTGTGTTGTCTTCAGCTGCTGCATTTTTGCAGCCAAATTTGAAGTTACCATCCTTCAGTTAGGTTGTTTTTTCTTCTATAAGTTTTTCTTTATAACTGCTTTTCTTTTTAGGGTATTTTTTACTATAGGTCTAGGAATGGACAGGAATAATTTATAACTAAAATTAGAACCATACAACCTATGTCTTTAATCAGCTCCTCTGGGGGTACACAATCATATTATAAAAACCATATATTTGTGTGTGTGTATATATATATATATGTATGCATGCATATATGTGTCTTACATACCTTTCCCCAGTCTTATATTTGGGTTTATGGAGTAGATCCATGTACTAAAGCTCTCTTGAGAAGGATTGTGACATGAAAAAGATGGCCGCACTTACAAAAGTACAAAAAATACCCTAACAATCCATACTGGTTTACCTTCTCCTGCTTGTTTTGACCAGTGCACTTCTGAAAACTAGTGTCACTAAACACTTAAACCTTTTCTTCTTCGCAGGCAAATCTTTTATACCTGAATTTAGCATAGCAGGTACCCTATTAAGTACAAGAATCCTACTTTTCTCAATGTAATGGTTTAATTGTTCTATGGAGAGAGCAAAGATTTGTAGTGACCACAGAAATTAAGTAACGGAAGCTTCTGTCCCAACCACCTATGCACATGGAAAAAAGACAGATGATTAAGGAACACAGTGTTACATAGCAGTTGAATGATAGGCTTAAGACATCATCTTAGATTTTTTTCCTAGTATTTGGATTTTTTAAATAGAAAATGAGATTATAGAGGGTATAGAAAAGTGACTCTTAGTGGAGAGAACTGAGAAAAGAGAAGGAAGATTGGGAAGATGGAACAAGCAAAGTGTTGAAACTGAAAAGACCAGGGAGGACTTGGAGTGAGCCACCATCTAGAAAAGGATAAAAAACAGTTTGAATAAAAGCACAGAAGGCAGTTGGTTGCTAAGGTTGTCATTGCTTTGTGGTGATCACTGCTATGCCCCTCTTTTTTCTTCTCCTGTAGAATTACTAGATATATGGTATTACATTTTTTTGTGCACACATACATATACATTATTGTAGTTACAGACTTGGAAAGTATGGTCAGGAATGATTCATATAATTTTAAATAACAACATATAAACTAATGATGTACAAATTAAATATGGAAATTACTAGAGCAAAAGATAGGAGATTGAATGTTGGGTTATATAACTGTATCTGCTAAACAAGAGAAAGATTTGAGCAATAGCCAGTAAAACAGAAGTGAAAAGGCAGAGAGAAGGACCATAAAGATAATTCTTGAAATCAGTATATTATTTTACTCTGTCAACAACCTTAAAGGAATACATGTCTTCTACAAACGCCTGTTGTCTTGGGTACTACTGGGTTTCTGTGTCGAAGGACACAGTGCGGTATAGGGTTTTGTAGGGACAGGTTGCATGTATGGATTTATCCCCACCAGTGAAGGATGACTAAACCTATAACAGGGATGTGCAAGAGATACAGTTGTGTTAAATTTAGATCACAGTGTAGGCGGTTTTGCTTTGCTTTTTATCATGTTATAGAAAAGAAGAAAGTAGCAGGCCATTCCTATTTTTTCCAATATTAATAATTCTTAAAATAGTGTTTGAAATTCCCCAGAGTCTTAGTGCACAAAATGAAAGCACGAAGTGTACAAACTGGCAGCGAACACAGAGGAATCTGATTTCAGTTTTATCAGTCAGAGTGAGAGTAATATCAATAGAGAATATGGAGAACGGATAAATAGAACTAAATTACTCAGATTTCAATAAACAATAGCTCAAATAGTAACATAAGTAAAGAAAGTATTGTAGTAGAATTTTTAACAAAACTTTCTCTTTAGTTCTGGAAATGAAAGGAAGAAAAAGATTTTCTAATGCAGAATGACACACAGTATTTTGTACTTGAATAGCAATACAATTTGATAACTAATTAATGGAATTTTCCTTCACAAGCAAAAATGCAACAGCCTAAGGCACTAGTTCAAAAAAATACTTTTATTCAAACCGCATTCCTGCCAAATGTGATAAGTTTGAGAAATTAGGGTCTTAAGGTTTCTCATCTTGCAGTTTCATGATAGGAATTACTGTTTCAAATATTTTAGTGAAGGAAAAGGAGGATGCACATGCGGATCCAGAAATACAACCTATGAAGGAAGATGATGGAACATTTGGTGAATACAGGTGAGCAACTGGTGTAGTTTGTTATGTTTGCTGTTCATATCACACGTACTGTATATAATATCACACTTATTAATTCCAAACTAACTTGTTTTCCGTGTTGACAAAGATTCTGTATGCAGTGCTGCATAGAACTATAGATAACATTTCAACCACACCATTAGAAAAAAATTAAACATCCAAGCTTAGAATAAGCCATTCACTAGGGCAAGATGAAATCCAGATGCAAACACAGTTGTATCAAAGCAAGGAATCTGTATTTACAAACCTGATTTTCAGGTAGATAAAATACCAGATACAGTGTCCTTTCAGTAAGGGCACATTTGGCATTTTGGGTTTCGAAAATACAGTCTAGCCAAAGCCTAATAAAGGCAATCTTGTGTTAAATTGACTGGAAAACAAATGCATTTAAAATATCTGCCAGTACTAACACCTAATCCAATAACATGGAAGTGACGTTACACACAGAGGGGAAGGAATGTCCTACAAGAAAAAGCAGATCCCCCTTTCACGTATTTCATTACAAGATGCAGAGCAAGCAGCTTCAAAGCATTCAACACAGCTCTTATTCCTGACTCTTTTCCTGTGTTGTAAATGCAGTCTTGCTGGATCTCCTGGCATCGTAAAAGAATGCCGTGGCAAGTCTGTTCATATAACCATAATGAGTATAGCATATTAAATAAGCAGAATTTTATTTGTTTGTTTTTAACTAATCCAGGAAATAATGTCATTATTTTCTAAATATGTCAATGCCATTATATTTTACATGGGTGTTATATTAGATTTTATAGTGCATTCCTGCATCAAAAGCATTGTAAAAGCCCTTTATTATTTTGAAGAGGTGACATTTACAAATGTACATAGAAAAATCAGGTTTTTTTAAGAAGGATCTACTCTGTTGCCATATCTTCTTCATATAAGGGAACGTGCATCTTGATCTGACTGGAATAGATCTACAGTTCTGGATGCCAAAGGGCAGCTTCTGTTTATTTTTCCTTGATTTTAAAAAAAAATATGATATTCTTTTCTGAGGTTAATGAGTTCAGAATAGTATTTTATTACAGTATTAAATGCATATGTGTTGATTAAATTCAACTGATAAAAAGTGGAGCGTGAAGCAATGTTTGGAAGCAGAGATAAATAAATAGTGTGTAAGTTTCCCTAGGCAGTCTGGTTTGTATTCTTTACTGCTCCTCTGTTTTTCAACAGCTGGAACTTTCAGCAGCAGAAACTGACCTTCATACAGAATTGTGCAAATGATATGACCTCAATACATGTTTTGTCAGCCCCAGAATAAGACTATTCAAGTCTGCTTTCATGTGTGACCCATAGGAAGCTTTGAGTTTAAGTCTCCATATTAAAGTGATCTGAGTTAATCTATAGAATCATCTAGTGTTTGATTAAATGACTTTACAAAGCATTTATCCACTTCATGTCTGGTGAATATGGGCAGATGCATGTCAAGTGTTCAGATTTGTTCACATGAAAGAGCTCATCCTATTTACCGTGCAAAAACTCCTTTCTAAAATGTATTTCTGTGTAATTAGTCTATATTGGGCTTTCCTCTTTTTTCCTTAGAGACAGGGCAGCAGCAGCAGCAACCAGTCAGATTACAGAAGATATCTTGGCACCCTCTCTGCAGCCCAGCATCACTGCAGGCACTCAGTTCTCAGTTTGTCTGCCTCACTTGGCACAGATCATGATGCAGTACTCCTTTGAGGAAAAAGGGTATAGGGTTTCCCTTGAAAAAAGAAGTAATTTTTGAAAGATGTAGGAATTCCGGTATTTTGAACTTTTTTCATCACTTCAGGTCCATGTCTGCTTGGACAGGAAAGAAACTGGACAAGGAAAAGAACAGAAAAGGTAGCTGTGCCAATTCTCCTGAAGCAGACCCTGTCTTTACCAAAGCAAAGTCTGTGAGATCTGACAGATCCAGCTTCTTCAGAAGGTCAGGGGATCAATACTCCAGCACCAGATCAGAGACCTCCTACACCAGGAGGAGGGCTAGGCAGTCTTCAGAGCATACAAGGGTTAGTTCTTTCTCTCCTTCCCTCTGCCGAGAGGAAAAGAGGTCAGACGAATGGAAATACAGGCATGGCTCTAGACATCATGCTTCTGAGCAACAGATAATGGGGTCGGAGGAGGGCTCAGATTCTCAGGCAGGACAGCCATCCCCTTTCCAGCAACCCTTCAGCTCCAGCTCAGTTCATGGCTCGCTGGCAAGGCAGCATTCTCCTCTCCAACACTGGTTCAGCCAGACCCCAGACTACAGCTCAGATTCAGAAGACACTCAGAGCTCCTACCACAGGAAGGTAAGACCTTCTACTACTACTCACTTCTCTGAATCTCAAAAGAATTCATTAATGAAATCTGTAATTTTGCCTGAGCTAGCTACTGTCTTAAAGGATGCTTTGACAGCAGCCAGCCAAAGTATTACTTCTGTGGCACAAGCTAGGACCCATTCAGTAAAGCATCCTAGGGTACCAATTACAGAAGTTCCAGTGGTTCCTCTAGAAGCAGCTGGGAACAGTTCTCAAAATTTTAACTCTCACCATATGGACAGTTTAAAAGATAAAACAGCTCCTGGGACGGAGAAATCCGAGGCTGAAAAGGCTTTGGAGGTTGAGTCAACCACTGAAGATGGAGATATGTCATCTGAGTCCCCTACAGAAGACCAGGAAGGACCAGACCCTCTGCGTAAGTTTGACATGGAGAATCAGAATTATCTGTTCAAGCACATAAAGAGAGCATTAATGCTAAAATCTTCAAAATCTGATTGTGCTTCAGAAGAACTGCTTATCCCGTCTGAAGACAAGGTAGATGCACTTCCTATCCATTCAGCAGTGGAAGATCTTGTGTGTAGGATTTGGGGTAGTCCTGAAGCAAAGCATGAAGCCCCAGCAGTCCTGCCTAAGCTCTATCCTCTTCCAGTGGATAAAGCTGCTTTGTGGGGGACCTTGCCTCAGGTAGACAGGGCATTGGTTAGTGGTGATTCCGTATTATTAGTGCCTGCTAATATGGATGCTCTTCCTCAAGATCTTACTGATAGAAAGGTTGAGGAAGCAATCAAAAGATCTTTCAAGCTAGTCGCAGCCCAGCTTGGAGTATCTATCTACTGCACTTACGCTTCTAAAGCATTACTAATATGGTTGGAGAAGGAACGAGCCAGATTCAAAAAGCAGTGGGTCCCATCTGGTGCCGTGCAAAGGAAACGCAGGCTATGTCAAATTGCAGCTAATTTTATCCATGATGCAGCTGAGGATTCTCTGAAACTCACGGTTAAAAATATGGCATGCCTCACTGTAGCCTGGAGAGCTGTATGGCTACGTCCTTGGACCTCTTCTGTAGATCTAACATCTAAATTACTGTCCTTACCATACACAGGCGGGAAGCTCTTTGGTGAACCCTTGGTACAGATCATGAAGGATTTCTCAGAACACAAACACTCCCTACGTCAGCTGAAGAAAAGGAGCTCTGTTGGAAGCTCTTCATTTTCTTGTCCTCACAAGTGTCTGAGTTCCTTTCGTTCTCCTCCAAAGTTTAAAGGAGGGAGGGGAAAGTATAAGGTCTCACAATCATTTCATGCCAAGTATGACAGGACATCTCACTTTCAGAGAGACACCAGACCATCAAGAGGAACTTTCTAAGAACATAGACTTAATTCCTCCTGTTTCAGGAACTAGAAAGAGTGAAAGATTTGGAAATTTATACTGAACAGACTTCAGTGTTTCTGGATGAGTAAGCCCAATGCTTAGAAAATTAGTTGTTGAAAAATGAGATTTAAATTATTAAATAACTTAAATCTTAGTGACTGATAAAGATCTTCTAGAGAATTCAGCTCTCAATTTTAGGAGAGATTTTCGTCACATTCACTTTATAGGCTTCCCAGTATTCTTGGGATGCCTTGGACTAGTTTGAAATTTTGCACTCTTCATCTAAGAGCATACTTTCTGCAGAACCTGCCAGCGCTGCATTTTCCTGCCATATCTATCTAACGAAGGAAGTAATACCCTAGAAAACACAGATGTTTCAGGAACCACAGAATGACCAAGTGCACTATGTTGCTATGATCAGAGATGCACCCACACCTTTACATAATAAAGGAAAAAGTGTCTCTGTAGCAAACTGATTTCACTACAATCACAGTGGTTTCCTGAGTCATGGAAGACTAAGGCAGCAAATTGTGGACAGTCAATGCTTACACCAAGAAACTGCAAGAAATACAAGAAGTACCACAAATGTGTGTTTATTTAAATTAAAATTAAAGATTATCTAGAGCTCCTATTAGGTCATTGTAGGTGTATAAATCATCCTAAATTTCCATTCTGGGCCCTAAATCAAGAGAAATTAAGAAATTATGGCATCTACAGACCTGTAGATTTATGGGCAGGGAGGGACTGCAGGCACGCATTTCTTAGTTAACTTCACAGGAGGTATGAAAGTCTAGTGTCTCATGACAGTCTGCAAGATGTTCTTAGGAAGATCAGGACAAAGCAACTACAGTAGCAGGACTGCTAGCGTGGTAACACAGGGTATTTGCACGTTTTGCTGAATTATTTTGCGTCTTCAGTATTTGACACACTCAATATTTTTTGCTATAAATTCTCAGATATGCTAAGAGAGACTTGGTTGGTGGAGAGTTCTGAGATTGCTAGATAATATATTACTCTTCCTTCTTTTTCTGGGTTGATTAACAATGAGGATATAGTTTTTACCTACAATAGTATTTTTTTCTCTTATAATTATTCAAGTTTCATAGCAGTTTAGGATGTTTCCAGGGGGACCTAGCAATGATTTGTGCCTCAGCACCGTAATTCTAAGCTTGGTCCCTTCTAGCTCAAGAGATGATGTCAGTGGACTGCCTGTAGAATTCTTGTGTCTGAATAGTCCAGTTGGATTTGGCAGTGGTCTTACTGCATCCTCATTTACACACATGTGCTTTCCTTGATGGTTCTTATTTTTATTTTAGGACATCTGTGTCACTATTTTTTAAATCAGTGCTTTGCTTTCCCTTTGAATAAATTTCCATCAGAAATAGCAAAGGTGGAAAGTTGGTTGAATTTCACTCAAGCAGATTTTTCTTTAAATCTTTCACAAAGAAAGAGTTGGGTTCTTTTACTAACAATAGTTTTTTCAACTTGTTGCCATTTAAAGCCAGAGCTTAATCTCCCTGTTTTTCCAGCTTCTTTTCCAGCTTGAAGATTGAGTATCGCAGAGATGCTAAAGAAAAAGCACTCAGAAAACTAAACTAGTAGAGATGTGCTTGTCTTAGCTAGATTAGAAATAGCAAAGTGCTTTGAAGACTGGATTGATATAGGTGCATAAGTGTGCAGGGAAAACATTTTTCATCTGTCAGTTTAGGAGCATGAGCAGAAATCTGTTAGGTATTGGGGCAGGGCAGAGGTTCCGGAGTGTGAAGGGAAGCCGTAGCATAAGGTATTTCTGTGGCTTTATGTGACTGCTTAAACAGTTCTGGGCTGTTGACCTGAGGGTGCAGAAAAAGGAATTTACTGCCAGCAATTTCATCTTCTGCATCCTCTTTCCATGTCCAGTAGCCCAGACTGCTTTACCCATTTTGTTTGTTTTATGTTGCCTTTCCTCTGACAGTTGTGTTATAAGGAAAAGTAGTATATTGCTAACCATATATTGAGTCTTTTTGCATGTCCATGAATGTGGCAAAGTTTAGTGGGAACTAGTTGCCTGCTGGACTGCAGAGGCACCGTAAAACTGTCTTCCCCATTCTGACTGGTTGCTGCATGTACCCATATCTAAGGAAGAAAAATTGAAAAGTTGACAGAAGAAAGGAGATTTCAAGGTACATATTTCTTTCAGTAACTGATGAGCTTGTGAAATGGAAATAGTTCTTTTAAAAAAATAAGTTTGTACTTTGCACTGAACACTTTATTGTCACCTGCGTACTTCTTCATATCTCTTAATCATTAACTGCAAGTTTGCTGTGTGTTTCGTTAAACTAAGACAAAAAAGAAACATATATTCACATACTAGCAATTTTTAATGAAAAAAATATTTAAATAATGCTTTTAGAGTTTGCTTTAACATTAAACACTATTCTTACTAAAGGGCAAGAAATTTGTGTGGTACATACGAGTACTTACCAAAACAACTGGTACATATCAGTCTTCACTGAACAGCATTCATCCCTGAAAAACTAATAGTTTGGAATTTATTTGTAAGATAACAAATGGTAAAAGTATCCCTAGGCTTAACTTTCATGGCTCTCTGATCTAAATTTGAAACCCATACCCATTCTCACCTCTTGTTTTGTTCCCTCCCAGTACGTACTGTCTTAGTATTAATCATATACATGGCGCATTCCAAAAACTACTTCAGTTTTCCACTGTAATTTTAGTCAACCTAATTTGTACTTTATTTTTCATTTCAAGATAATAGAATAGGTCAGTATAAAAGACAGCAAGCAAAATCACAAACAAAAATTAAAACAAATTATGAACTACCCTGGTCACATTTTTTAATAGCTTTATGAACAATTCTAAGCAAGATTAGTGAATCTTGCAGTTACTGTATCAAAATTTATGGTTTGTACATGTTTTTGCAATATAATATTATATATTCTGCAGCCTAAAGTGTTCTATAGCTCTTTGGGCATCCATATTCACTGTGCAATTCAGTGGTTTTTATGGTTTGCTTCTTGGCAGCAAACAGAAAATACATTCATTTCCCCAGAGCACCAGGATCCCTTCTCTGTTTTGCCCCTCCAGAGTTACAGAAGTGCTGTCCAAAATATTGATGTCTTCACTTTTTTGCTCTCTCTCTTGTTTGTTGTTTTGCTTTTTATTCCTCAGTTTCTTTCCCTTCCACACAAAATATTCTGTTCATCTAATACGTAATCCAGTTTGATAAAGAATAAATGGTACCATGTCATGTATTTCCTTTACCAGAACAAGGAGTGGGAAACACTCTGGACAATCCCACATCTTTAACCATTCTATGATTCTATACTAACCATTCGATGATTCTATGATTTTTCTGCTGCCAGAATCATGGCAGAACTTCTCGCATATAAATGCAAAAAGAGAGGGAATCCCCAGATTCAGGCTTGATTTTTGCATCTGCTGTAACCGTGCTCTTAGCCCAGTGCCCACCTCTCTGCAAGTGTTTATTCTTGGGTATATGTGCAGTTTCGTTTGATTTTAAATATGCAGACAGTAGAATCTGCTGTAAATCCATACTAAAATACAGAAAAATCACAGACACAATGCAACCAAACTGTATAAGTATTTCTTAGTTGTTTGGCTTATAAATAATCTTTGTTTTCAAAAATGCAAACTTGAAAACCCTAAGAGCAGAACTTCCCATAGCCAGATTTACCTGTTAGAAATGCAAATAGATCTTTATATGGGATTAAACACAAAAATGTGGATATTTTTAATACAGTGATGGTGTGTTGTTTAGTTAGTATATATTCCAGCCTAGTGAATTACACTGGATAGGGTCACACTTTAGAATACTTGCATAGAGCCTCTGGACCAGTTGGAATATAGTACAAATGCAATTTTAATTTCTTCCCATTCCTACATATTACAGCGTAAACAATTATGAAGCTGCTCATCAAAAATGAAAGAGCAAACCCTACGTGCAGTGTTCTTTACTAAATGCTGTTACCCAGAAAGCATTAAGCGCTGCAGGTCACTCTTCTTTGGGAGCAGGACCTGGACCATTGATTTGTGTGGCTTGTTCCAGTGTCTCTGATGCCCTCTGATGAGGACAGTGAAGAAACTACATGGTATTTTTAAATACTCAATTCTATCTTCAGCCTTTTAAATACAGGGTCCTTCCAGAACAAACTCTCTCCAGTAGTTTCTCTGTAATCTGCTTGTCCTTGCAGTGGTGTAAATATTTGCACTTTGCTGCTGGATGCTTGGCATTTTGGAGTAGCTTTCTTGTAGATGTTACTGCTCTGTATGTTTGCAGTATCAGTGAGCACAGGAGATCAACAATTCAATATTTATCCCCATGCCATGTACACAGCAATAACTGAAAACAAAGTCAAGACTGATACAGTCAAGTTTAGAGGTTTTGGGTTTGTGTATTTTAAACATGGAGGTTTTCTTATATGTTAATAAGATAGATATTCCTACTACTTCTTTCCTGTGTATGCATAGAAGAATAAAATTTCTGGTATGCTTTTTCTGTAATTACTAGAGGTGTACTTTTACTAGAGGTGATAACTTGGAGTCTTCCAGAAAAGGTAATGAGATGAGGAGAAGCAGCTTGACAGAAAATTAGTGTAATGGTTTTCTAGCAATAGTGAAATATTTCTCAACAGGGCATTTGTTAACTAACAATATAATCTGTGCGACCTTGTATGTGCTATTTGTATGTGGTTTCTCTGGATGTTCAAAGATACTCATTAGAAAAAAAAATATATTTATTGAAAGAAGGTACTTGGTTTTAGGAATTACACAGTTAAAATACTTTTGCTGAATATATATTCATTTTTTAATTGAAAGTGCTTTAGAGCTGCTGCCAATATCTTCATGTTGAAACTGAAGTGCAGCGTAAAGGATTCTGAAAAAGGCCCAACTACATCTATTTCATGAAATACAAGTCTACCACAGCTGCAGATTTATTTGGGTATTCTGATAGTACTGCAGCTTTTCCACTGACAAGGGAAAGACAACAGTATTCTGCTACAGGGATCTCTCCTCCCTGCATTTCTTTCCTTGTTCTGTCTCTGAATCACCATCATCACCTTATCACTTACGGAGTAGGGTAAGGAGATCTGATAAGTAGTGAAAAAAAACTAAGCATGCTCTTAACTGTAGCTACTGTAAGATTAATTGTTGCTTTACCTGTATACAGTAAATGTTTTAGCAATTTTAAGAGCAAATTATTATTGATAAAATACTGATCACTATCAGGATATGGACTTTGCTTTTCTTCTTAGGCTGTTTTCATTTGTTTCTTCTGCACCCTTTTAATGGAATATGTAGGTCTCTTGAAAGGTAAGGTTGACAATTGCAAGTCTGGCCTGCATTATGTAACAAATTATTTGAAATGCAGTACTTTTATTTTCTTTATACTAGTAAAGAAAATTGGTATATTTCATTTAACCAAATTCATTCTTCATTCATGATCAAGGAGTCAAAGAAATTAAGAAGTTTAACAGACTAACTTCACGGCACATCATAAGCTTGTTACTTTGGAGAACAAACGAATTATTTTTTTATAACTTTACAACCCACTTTTTAATGCTTGCAGTTGCATCTAAATTGCTTCCAAGCAAAGAGCACAAGTCTTATCATTGAGAAGTCATGCACGATGGGGGGAAAGAAAGAAAGAAAGAAAAAAAAAAAAGAAAAAAAGAAAAGAAACCACAACCCTTCCCCCTCTTCCCCTCCCTTCACTGCAGACATTCTCTGTTTAAACCATTCCTACCCCATGTATTCATGTCAACTGCATCATATTGATCTGTCTCTACAACATGATGTGGGTTTACTAAAGGATTCTAGGGCTGCACACATGCTTTTTATAAACTCTGCATGCATGGCTGATTTTTTGTCTTAATATATAATGCATCAGTTAATTCCTTTTGTTTGTTTGTTTTTGTCTCCAGCGATGCAGAGGACCATAAACCTCTAAAAAAAGGAAGCCGGACACCTTCAGACAGAACTGTGAAAAAAGAAGACAGTGATGATAGTTTAGTTGACTATGGAGAAGGTGTGAATGGTCAGTTCAATGAGGATGGCTCCTTTATTGGACAATACAGTGGTAAAAAAGAGAAAGAACCTGCCGAAGGAAACGAAAGCTCCGAGGCTCCTTCTCCTGTAAATGCCATGAATTCATTTGTGTAACCACAGAACTCGGTCCCCTTGTATCTTCGGTTTCTTTAAAGCACTTGTACATCCTCCTTCTCATACTATGAACATGCAGGTAACGGAGCTCCTCACCACCAGATGTTTATGCTATGAGAATGTGCAGGTCCATACAATGATACGGCGTAACGACACATTAAGCGGTATGTTAGTGTGGCCCAAAGTACAAAAGTCAAAGTTTGTTCAAAACTTGGGTATTTTTACTTTTTTAGAAGGAACTGACACAAACAGTAACATCGACTTCTAATTTTGTTTCCTGTTGAAAATACAGTGTAATGCATGGAAAAGAAAAAAAAGCTCCACAATTCACAGATAATCTCGTGTACACTATAAAAACATGGTTTGACGGTTTGTTATGCAGTCCTCAGCTGAACCCCTGGGTATAAATTCCGTTTTCATTGTCAGAGTGTTATAGTAGTATTATATAGAACTTCAATGTCTTTGTGGACATTGTTGTGAAATTGGTGACTTAATGTCTAGCTATCATATGTCTTTTTGCAAGACGGTTAGGAACAGTATGTACAGTATATAATTGCTAAATGATTTAAGTATGACACTTGCATTTGCTGATGCTTAATGAGACCCTATTATCTGCTCTTTGCTCCTATTACTTTATAGCCTTTTTAATCTATCGAGTATTACAGCAGTACAGTGTTCTATTTTTACATCAAAACACATTGGATTGATTTTAGGGCATAAAAGATAACGCATTGCAATGCATTTTGGAATTTGTACAGTCACTTGAAAGAAAAACTTTAAAATAAGAGAAAATATTCCAGAAAACACAGGGCAAAATACATTCAGTGCCTTTATATGATATGCATTCCATAATGCGCTGTACTACTCAATCAGTTGGTGCAGTAAACTGTGATTAGCAGACTACTGTCATTGCCAAATAAAATGAAAATCTGAAGGAAAAAAAAAAAGTGTTATGAAACTATTGTGCTAAAATCGGAAGGTTTCAAAATACACAAATACACAAAGAAGAGTAGGATTTTTTTCCCTTTAAAAATAAAATAAATGCCTCCTAGACAGTTACAGCACGACATGTTTTCATGGCCTTAGAAGATCTGAAGAAACAAAACAGAAAACCACAACAAAACACAACCAGAATTAAATTATGTACTAACACGGCGAGGTATAAGCTCTTGTAAAATAAATGAATTGTTAAAAAAACCAAACCAGCCGACTCCAGCAGCAAGAGTGCATTTCCCTCTGCGTCCCGGCCTGATCGGTGTGGCAGCTTCCTAATTATCTGCACCCTGGAGCAGTGGGGGGTCACCGCTCGCCACCGCTGGGGTCAGTCTGGCAAGTGCTAATAGGGTTTGAGTGGTGAAGGATTACCATCATGGGTTACAAAATTATTTTCTCACATACTATATCAATCAAATGTTTACCTCCAAATATAAATTTTTTATAACAACCTATGGTTGAAGGAATGCTCAGTTTCATTTGCCAATAAATTGGTTTCTCATAACTTGCATCAAGTTTAATTTTAAGTAAGCTTTTTATATGTAGATATTTTGTTGAATTTGTAAATACACTTAAAGCGTAGATGCTATATGCTTCTAGATGTTACAGACAAATAAACCGAGAAAGCTTATGTTGTACTGTGTAAGAAGTACTATAGCCACTGCTATGCATGGTATTTTAAAGCATCTACTTAAATTTCTATTTTTTTTCTTGATTTTATTTTGCTGTGAAGACGAATTAGTGACCTGTTCTGCTTATTTACTGCAGATTCCTGGCTGAACCGGTCAGAGCTTTTGCCAGTGCACTACCTTAGTCCATAGTCCACCTCGCAGCTTCCATGTATATATTGTAGGTAAAGCACAACCGAAGTAATCACAACTGTAAGTTTGCTGTAAGAAGCTTCTTTTGCACCTTTGAGCTTTCCATTCCTCAGTTTTCTTAACGGCAACCGAAATAAGAAATGAATTCTACAAACATTGACTACAAAGCACAAAGAGAACTTTTCTTAATAAGATTTGCCAATGGTTTTGGTAAACGAGAAATATAATTTTGCTCTTATTTAATTGTAGATGCTGAATTATCTGTGCATGTGGGGGTAAACATACAGGCTCACTTCTGTAATAGTGCAACAGATTTTGTATTAAAAATAAATGTTGTTTTAAAATTTCACTGTTTGTTCTGTTTACACTATCACTAAAAATCACATCTGATTCACCATGTAATTAAAGATTCAAAGCGGAAAAAAGCATGAAACAGCTCTGGCAGAGGTTCCCATGGTGTTGGGGGACTTTATGTGCTGCAGCCAAGTTGTTGGCGGAAAGTTGCATCTTTTCATGCTACCATTTGAAAAAATGTGCATTTGTCTGACTGTTGCCTGTTTGAAATCTCCTGCTATTTACATGTTGCTTCCATGGATGCTTTATTTAGTCATATTTCTGCAAAGAAAAAAACCCGAAACAGTCATGTTTCATACCTGCAAGAATGAATAAAAGAAAATAAAGAATGTTTATTCAGAGTTAAGAGCCCTCAGGTAGGATCCCAAATGAGGATTTTGTGTCCTGAATGAATTATCTGACATACAAAATTCTGGACACTTGTTTTAAACCCTACGTGAAGCGAGGGAAATTAAAATGACATCTTTTACAGTACACAAAATCCATTGCAATGCTCTTTTCAGATCTTGTCTATTCTATGTATGAACGGAAACAGACTGGGCAGGAGAGACAGCTGCTCTGCAGGGAAGACTGCAGAAGAGCCGTGGCTTCCAAGAGATCCAGATGCTTCAGGAGATACCTCAGAAAGTTGGTGTTTGGCCTTGATGCTCGAAAACGGGATTTTATCACTGAATCAGAAGCCATTCTGTCAGCCCTCCGAGTCACCGGTGTGTCGTTGTGAACCCCTGGCTGCTACAGCTCCTCTCACCTGCAGAGTCTCAGCTCTGGCACCTTCAGATACTGGGCTGCCTTTTTTTTCTGTAGAGGTACCTGTTGATTTTTCCAGCAATATGCGTTGACTGGGAGATACGAAATACAACTGTTTCTGTTTTGATTAAAGAGTAATTCCCGAAAAGAGGGGTCTGAGTTCCCTGGGCTTTTTTGGGACAGAAGATGGCAGACAGTAACCATTTCTGGAGACGCACGTACATTCTCTGTGCATGTTCCCCAAGGTGTACCGATACCAATAGTTGCTAAATTTTCCTTTTAATGAAATACCTTTGCTTTTGGTTTTATTCTCACTGAAGTGATTGTATAAACCCGGAGGGAATTAAAGAGGATATCCCAACTGTAATTTTTCTTGTAATCTTCTATTCTTGCATTGCTCCTAGGAAATTGCGGTTTCCCTGTGGCTCCGCATAGCAGAGGCAAAGTGGCAGAAGATTTGGGAACCACGTTCTCTTCATACACTGTCTGGCCCACTTTAAGACAGAACCAATAGAAATAACATATGAAGAACTAGACAGTGTGGAAGCGTTTTCTTCTCTGAAAGAAGAATTAGGGAGAAAGGCAGGAAGAGGAGGAGACTGTGGTAATTCCTGAAAAGTAATCATCCTTCGCTGTGTTTCAGTCCCCTTCCCTCTCTCAGTCTTCCCCTTCCTGCTACCTTAGGCAGGACCGTTCCAGAGAGCTGGCAGATGCAGTGACTGGGATCACGGGAAGATGGAAATAATTGAATGTGCTACTTGTAGGAATGTGCCCCCAAACGATGCCCCTAGAGTGCAAATAAATACAATGGGCCATCGCTTTTTGGCTCTGGAGGGGTCTCTTGCTGCTCTTTGTACACACAAAGTGCAAATGTTGGACCACACCATCAGGATAGATACGTGTCAGCAGGGCTTTGACAGGCAGTAGATGTGATCCGTCGTGACTGTCAGCAAGCAGGAACATCGTGGTCCTTGTGATCTCACAACTTCTGGTGATAAAAATGTACACAAAAAGTGTTACTGTGCTCACGTGTGGGTGAGCAGATAAAAAATCAGATCATTTATAACAAGTGGAAGACAAATCCTTCAGCTGGGGTTGGAGAAGTTTGCCCGACTGAATTTTGGCAGCCCTGGCTTTGTCCCCTAGGGAATCCCTGCAGGACGAAATTGAAGGCAGCTGGTGAGTTACGGGTTTGCATATGGTACGAGTTGGAGAGGGAGGCAGGGCAGGAGACGGCTCCTGTCACCGGGACCGGCAGCCTTTTGTCCCATTTTCCCTCACCCTGAGGCACTCGGGTAAAATAAAGCAGTTTAGAAAATAGCATGGCTCTCCTGCCAGCTAAAAATAACCACATGGCGTTGTGTCAAAATCTAAGCTGCTGCTGTAAATTTGATTTGATTCCACCTGTTTTTTTGTTCCATTTTGGATATAAGTGGAGAGGAGGAAAAATGCCCCAGTCCCAAACTGTTGTGTTGTACAGTTTAGGCAGTCTAATTCTGATTCCTAACCTCCTACTCGCTGGTTTTCATGCTGCATTAGGGAATGAACTACATTTACTTCTGATAATCAACTAGGCTTCATATGTAGCTTCTGGAGGGCACTGCCCTAATTCCCAGACCACGGGCATGACATGAACTGGAATAGTTTGATTTCCAATAAGGAAAGGAAAAGTGGCCTTTGCTTGGCTGTTGGATGGTCTGTAGATACAAACACCACATAAACCATCACTAGAGAAGTGGTTACGCTGCCTACCAGTGAATACTGTAGCTTTAATTTTCTAGTGGTCCACAAGCCACAGTTTTTAGGAGTAATTCTATAACTTGAACAGTTGGTGAGCCAGTTAGCCGGCAAGAACTTTTATTTAGCTGAGATTATTTTTTCTTCCTGGCTTTTTCCCGACCTGTGGTTGGTTCCAAATTTTTGCTTGAATAAGAAACCAGCCTCTGCATTTCTGTTGGAATGAAGCAGTGACCATAAACTTTATCAAAAAGGAAGGTCATTTATAGTTTTCTAAAACAAACAATTTGGGGGTTTTTTTGTGTGTGTTTTGTGTTTTTTATTAATGTGAGAGGCAACCCAGCCTTTAACCGTTAGCGTTTAGAAATAACAATTGACCACCAGGGGGAAGTCGCAGTTGTTGATTAGCAGAAGCCTGAGGAAACTGGTACCCAAAGCAATGCATCCCGGTTCACATCCCATGTAAATGCATATAATTTATATATATATCTAAAACTATGTGCATTTGTATATAAATTCATATATAAAATAGTGGCTAATAAGAATAAGACACAAGTTTGTAATGATTTGCTTGTTTTGCCAAAAGCAATAATGCTATTTGTGTAAGCAATGATATTAATGACCTTCTTCTGATTCGTCCATTTGTCATCTTGGTCCTAAATTCGTCGTGTTGGGCAGAATTGCCCTTTGGAAAGCAAATTGGCCAGGACTGTGGGGCAGGGACGCTCGGTCTGAAATCCATCAGCCAGCCCTGCCCCAAAGGCACACAGAAATAGCACTATTTTGGAGGCAGGATCAGAAACCAGCCAAATTCCATGCTGGGCCGACAGTTCCCAGATGGACAGTTGTAGGTACCCGTGCTTGGCAGATGTAGAAAGAAATAAGGTTTAGAAAAAGTGGTGTGGATGCAGCTGGTTTGCAGTCAATTAGCTCAGCTTCCGCCGCTCACGTCAAGGCCCGGAAGGGGCTCGGAGAAGAGCGAGGTGTTGC
>VXBW01002226.1:1245632-1279486 GCA_013400375.1 Thinocorus orbignyianus
CTTTGTGATCTCACAACTTCTGGTGATAAAAATGTACACAAAAAGTGTTACTGTGCTCACGTGTGGGTGAGCAGATAAAAAATCAGATCATTTTTAACAAGTGGAAGACAAATCCTTCAGCTGGGGTTGGAGAAGTTTGCCCGACTGAATTTGGCAGCCCTGGCTTTGTCCCCTAGGGAATCCCTGCAGGACGAAATTGAAGGCAGCTGGTGAGTTACGGGTTTGCATATGGTACGAGTTGGAGAGGGAGGCAGGGCAGGAGACGGCTCCTGTCACCGGGACCGGCAGCCTTTTGTCCCATTTTCCCTCACCCTGAGGCACTCGGGTAAAATAAAGCAGTTTAGAAAATAGCATGGCTCTCCTGCCAGCTAAAAATAACCACATGGCGTTGTGTCAAAATCTAAGCTGCTGCTGTAAATTTGATTTGATTCCACCTGTTTTTTTGTTCCATTTTGGATATAAGTGGAGAGGAGGAAAAATGCCCCAGTCCCAAACTGTTGTGTTGTACAGTTTAGGCAGTCTAATTCTGATTCCTAACCTCCTACTCGCTGGTTTTCATGCTGCATTAGGGAATGAACTACATTTACTTCTGATAATCAACTAGGCTTCATATGTAGCTTCTGGAGGGCACTGCCCTAATTCCCAGACCACGGGCATGACATGAACTGGAATAGTTTGATTTCCAATAAGGAAAGGAAAAGTGGCCTTTGCTTGGCTGTTGGATGGTCTGTAGATACAAACACCACATAAGGAAGCACTAGAGAAGTGGTTACGCTGCCTACCAGTGAATACTGTAGCTTTAATTTTCTAGTGGTCCACAAGCCACAGTTTTTAGGAGTAATTCTATAACTTGAACAATTAGTGAGCCAATTAGCCGGCAAGAACTTTTATTTAGCTGAGATTATTTTTTCTTCCTGGCTTTTTCCCGACCTGTGGTTGGTTCCAAATTTTTGCTTGAATAAGAAACCAGCCTCTGAATTTCTGTTGGAATGAAGCAGTGACCATAAACTTTATCAAAAAGGAAGGTCATTTATAGTTTTCTAAAACAAACAATTTGGGGGTTTTTTTGTGTGTGTTTTGTGTTTTTTATTAATGTGAGAGGCAACCCAGCCTTTAACCGTTAGCGTTTAGAAATAACAATTGACCACCAGGGGGAAGTCGCAGTTGTTGATTAGCGGAAGCCTGAGGAAACTGGTACCCAAAGCAATGCATCTCGGTTCACATCCCATGTAAATGCATATAATTTATATATATATCTAAAACTATGTGCATTTGTATATAAATTCATATATAAAATAGTGGCTAATAAGAATAAGACACAAGTTTGTAATGATTTGCTTGTTTTGCCAAAAGCAATAATGCTATTTGTGTAAGCAATGATATTAATGACCTTCTTCTGATTCGTCCATTTGTCATCTTGGTCCTAAATTCGTCGTGTTGGGCAGAATTGCCCTTTGGAAAGCAAATTGGCCAGGACTGTGGGGCAGGGACGCTCGGTCTGAAATCCATCAGCCAGCCCTGCCCCAAAGGCACACAGAAATAGCACTATTTTGGAGGCAGGATCAGAAACCAGCCAAATTCCATGCTGGGCCGACAGTTCCCAGATGGACAGTTGTAGGTACCCGTGCTTGGCAGATGTAGAAAGAAATAAGGTTTAGAAAAAGTGGTGTGGATGCAGCTGGTTTGCAGTCAATTAGCTCAGCTTCCGCCGCTCACGTCAAGGCCCGGAAGGGGCTCGGAGAAGAGCGAGGTGTTGCCCGCAGCTGGCACTGCGGAACTGGGGGGGACAGGGTTCCCCGGAGAAGCCTCGGGTCCAGCCTGCGCCGGGTGATTTGCCAGCCAGCGGTTCATCACGCCCCAGTACCTCCACTTGATCTGGTTTTGAATTTGTCAGGATTGCCCTTAATCTCTGTGTCAAAGAAGGGCTTAAGGTCCTGACGCACGTGGTTGGCAGTAGCTGTGGCGCAGCAGATTGCGCCCCGGCAGGGCGGGTGTCACAGCTCAGCCCGGTGCCTGCTCTGTCTGCCCCCTGCTCGGGCACTCTTTGGCTCCCTCCTTCTAAAGGGTGTCCAGGATGGAGACCACGATTAACCCTTTCCATCAGGCCAGGCAACACGCAGCACATTTTCAGATTCGCACCACCAGGAGCCCCGTTGCTCTGAAATGAGATAAAGAAACCCTGAATTCATTTGCGTTGTCAGAGAGCATCATCTTCAGAGGGGCTCTGCCTGCGGGATCCATCTCAGCACGTCAGGGTCTGTTCATGTGAGGAGGATGGAGGCTCTGCCCTTCAGGATTAACATCACATCATCCCTCCACAGCAAAAGAAGAGGGGAAGGGGAAGGCTTCTGCAAGGTGCGCACGGCTTTGTTGCAGGAGACCTGTTGCATGGATTGAGGCATAAAATAAGAGAGCCTAAGGTGTTAAAAAAAGAATGAGTTTTCAAAATACCACTATAGAAGAATCATCAGGCATCAGGATCATACAAAATCCTCAGCACAAGGAAGGGTGTGAATCTGTTGGAGCAGATCCAGAGGAGGGCCACAAAGATAGTCAGAAGGCAGGAGCACCTCTCCTGGGGCTGTTCAGCCTGGAGAAGAGAAGGCTCTGGGGAGAATTTAAAGCAGCCTTCCAGTATCTGGAGAAGTACCTACAGGAGAGATGGAAAGGGACCTTTTACCAAGGGCACTTAGTGATAGGATGAGGGCTAACGGCTTCAAACAAATCTAAATCAAAGGATAGATTTAGATTAGATATCAGGAATAAATTATTTCCTGTGAGGGTGGTGAGGCACTGGAACAGGTTGCCCAGAGAAGTTGTGGATGCCCCATCCCTGGAAGTGTTCAAGGCCAGGCTGGATGGGGCTTTGAGCAACCTGGTCTGGGGGGAGTTATCCCTGCCCATGGCAGGGGGGTTGGAATTTCAGGGTCCCTTCCAACCTAAACCATTCTATGATTCCATGATTCTGTGACAGATGTACAAGATGTTTGAGGTTAGAGGCAGGAATGCAGCCACGGGTTAATGATTAGCAAGGAAGAAAATCTGGCAAATAGGACAAATGTTTCAGGACAGACATTTCAGACAGAGCAGGCAGCCACCGGCCTGCCAAAGCCATTGGAGCTGCTTCATTTACAGCAGCTGAGACTTCTGCTCGTGGCATTTTAGGCAGGTCTTTGGGCAGGGGTTTGCATAATGAATATTATTTTAGCGAATAACTGCCTAATAGAGTGTCAGGGTTTCTCTGCTAATGACAGCAGCCTCCAGCGGGGACATCACAGCCTGTGTGCTGGAGACAGCCACATGGCAGAAAAGCAACCTTTTTTTCCTAAATCTTGTATTTCAGATTGCAACTGAAAAACATTCCACTACAAATATTGAAAAAGCAAAACACATTAATTACGTAGCAAATTTTGCTGAGACTATTGCTCATCAGTTGTTCACTAAAGATTGGTAATAATTAAAATAATGTGAAAGGACCATTTCAGAAGCACAGTCCGTGTTTTTAAGAGGCTCACTCTCAGAGCAGCATCCTTCTTAATTGTAGTTAAGAGTTTCAATTTTTAATGGCTGGAATATGATGTTCCATGCAAAAGATAACAGAAGAAACAAGATGAATTTGCCTGTCACTCATCCTAAGCCTCTCTGCAGCTTTGGTTCTGGTTTTGGTTGCCTGTCAGGCTTTCATTTTTTTTAATACACCAAGTAGGATAGGTTTCAAGAGTAATTTACATCCATTCGTCACTGGATGGTGAGGTTTCCAGTACAATTTTCAGAGGGAAGTTGCTGTATTCCATAAGACTACCTCTATCAAAAATCAAATACGACAATCAGTGCAGCTGAGTCCTGCATTTCACAGTGGTCTTTCACTGTAACTTAGCTTTTCATTTCAAATTTTCATTTCATTTCCCTGTGAGATTTGAATTGATATGAAAACACACAGATATTGATTCTGAAAAGTTCAACTACTCCAGTTGACAAAACAAAAGCTAATATATGAAACATATGGATTGTTTAGCTTCATGAGGAGTGGGTTCTGTTCGAGGTGATGTAAAGTGAAACCTGTAGGAGCAGAAATTACAGCCTTGCTAAAGTTTTGTCATTCATTTGTGTCTCAGTCTCACACCAAGAGCTGTGTTTCCTCTTCCCTGCTTGCAGCCTTGAGGAACCAGCTCCGCTCTGAGGCTCCTGGTGTTGCAGCAAGGTCTCACCCAGCACCAAATCACAGAATCACAGAATGATTTGGGGTTGGAAGGGACCTCTGGAGACCATCATGTCCAACTCCCCTGTCAAAGCAGGTCCATCTAGAGCAGGCTGCGCAGGAACTTGTCCAGGTGGGTTTTGAATGTCTGCAGAGACCTCTCTGGGCAGCCTCTTCCAGGGCTCTGCCACCCTCAAAGTGAAGTTCCTCCTCATGTTTAGATGGAACTTCTTAGGTACAAGTTTGTGCCCATTTCCTCTTGTCCTCTTGCTGGGTACCACTGAAAAACAACTGGCCCCATCCTCTTGACACCCCCCTTTTAAGTATTTATAGGTGTTGCTCAGATCCCCCCCCTCAGCCTTCTCTTCTCCAGACTAAAACAACCCATGTACCTCAGCTTTTCCTCATAAAAGAGATGCTCCAGGCCCCTAATCATCTTTGTAGTCCTTTGCTGTACTGTCTCCAGTAGTTCCCTGTCCTTCCTGAACTGGAGAGCCCAAAACTGGACACAGTACTCCATATGGAGCCTCATCAGTGCAGAGTAAAGGGGCAGGATCACCTCCCTCACCCTGCTGGTCACACTCTTTTGATGCACCCCATGATGCCATTGGCCTTCTTGGCCACAAGGACACATTGCTGACTCATGGTCATCCCCCAAACCACAGAGGAAGAGTTGCAGGGAGAGGATGACACTAAAGGAAGTTCAGTGCTTGAAGGACATTTGGGTTTCCACCCCTTCTAATTGCTGGGTGAAGCTCTCACACCATAATGGGGCACCCACTGGAAATGGTTCCTACAAAAAAGACCACTACGGCCACTTGATTTTACTTTGTCTTAACAAATGTTTCAGGGCATGTCTTGAATAATTTGGTATCTTTATAAAGAATTTACTCATCTGGAGTTAATTCTACAAACAGGTGAAGGAATGGAGGATAAACCAAGGCTCTGCGCACCTTTTACTAGGGCCAGTAAATACAAATAGGCCACTTTGTTACTCAAGAGCAGGTCAAAGACACGGAGTCACCCACTGAAGCCAGCAGGAACACCCCCTTTCCCTACACAGGGCAGAGATTTTCATCCACACAGTCATGAATATCTACCAAGGTTGGGAGAGACCAAGCTTCCCACTCCCAAAAGGCTTCTCATCACAGGAATGGCCCCACACAGATGCTGTCACACACTCCAGTGAGGTGCTGCATTTATTTCCAAGGAATTAGTTGACGTGTTTCCTTTGCCAGCATGGGAAGAGCCTTCCTGATCAGAAAATAGAGGGAACCAGTGGCCCCCAGTGCCCAGGTCCTTCTGGGCTGGTGTGATGCTGGTGCTGGCAATCCAGCTTTAATCACAGCAAGCATCCAGTCACTCTGGATCATACACAGGATTTCTTTTGCACTGCCATAGGGATTGACCCCTCCAATAAGCTCTGACTTAAGTAAAGGTCACTGGATACTGAGCTTTTCTGCTAATACACGGTGTTGTGTGTAATAAATGCTTGATGCAGCAGCTGTTGATAGGACAGAAAATCAAACTAACTACTGAAAATGCCACCTTCCATTAGTACTCACTGCTGTCCCTGCAGGAAACAGGCGATGGTTTTACATCACGTTGCGTTGTTGTGCTGTCACCTCACACGCTGCTCAACCCCACACTGGAACAGAACTAATCTGTTGTCTCGTGGCTTTTTAAATTCTGAGAGAGACATTGAGACATCTCAGAAGGAGCAGTAACTTAGGTATCAGCACGGCTTTCTTAAGCGTGTTAACGTTACAGCACATCTTCACCTGCCAAACGCCCTTCAGGAGCGAGCACACCCTTGTGTTTTATGAGACAAAAAAGCAGGTGGGAATATTTAGTCCTCACTGCACAAACTCGCTCAGAGAGCTGAATTCGGATAAAGCCTGTGTCAGACGAAACGAGCCTGTTCCCGAGGCGCTGAGGTTGGGCGCAGCCACGTGGCATGTGTGACTCACCAGGGCAGCTCGGGAGTCACCCCTCAATCTCTCCGTGTCTGGTTGCTCCTGACAACAGCAGGCAGAGAACTTGAAAATGCGTTGGTGCAACTCTCCTCAAGCCGAGTAGGTTTTTATAGGGCTTGGTGGGATAAATACGTTCATCGAAAGGTTATTGCCCAGATTGAATAGCCCCACGCATCCTGCTTCCATTTGCGTGTGGGCCCGTGCAGCATCCTTGCAGGAAGGGCTGTCAGCTTCATTAATCTACACACCGCTGATTTCTTCACCTTCCAAGATCCGAATAAGCTGCACACATGCCTAACCCTGAAGCCATGGCCCAAATTGCATTTGAGGAGCTGTGTTCTGGAATAAAACCATGGATCAAATTGAAATATAAACTGATTAGAATAAGTGGCAGGCAGCCTAGCTGCGTGTGACCAAGTGATTGTAATGGGGATATCGGGATTACCAGTTGCACCCCTACCTTTTCAACAGGTGTGCTCAAACAGCATCCAAAACGCATACATTTTTCTCCTAGAATATGTGTATACCCAGATATTTTCAGTCGGAGTTACTCGGAAAGGTCAAACACATGCTGAAGCCTCTCTGTGGTTCCTGTCCAAGGTTCAGTGTAACCTCGAAACGTGTTTGTTTGCCTCGTGCCGGGTTTGAGCAAACAGCTGAAGCTGAGTCCTAACACAAACAAGCATTTGCATGGCTGCTGCCTCCATGCTGGCCTCAGTAGGTTTGTCTCTGCTGCTCATTAGAGGCTCAACCAGCCCCACAGCATCACCTTCAGCTCGTTACCAGGCTGCTCTGACGGGCTCCACGAGGGCTCTTCAGGGCCCTGGAGGTACCTGCTCCCAAAAGGCAGCAGGGACTGAAGCGTGCAAGCTCTGGCTCCCTTTGGCATCATCCCAGCAGGCTCCGTAGGCAGAATGGCCAGGAGACACCACGTTTGTGCTGTAGGAAGAGCGAGGTCCTGCACCACCACTGCAGCTTCACACCTGGGGAAAGAGAAGGGTCAGGCTGACCCTCAGTGTGTGTGACCCTCGTTCCCTTCAGAGCAGGGTCTACACAGGGAGGTCACAAACTGGTCTGTGCTCCTTGGCCTTGGGGCCACCAACTCATCCGACATCCTCTTTTATTTGAAAGAGTGTGTGTAGCTGCTCCACTGTGTCCCTCACTCATTGACTGTCTAGGACAACTGTCCTGCCCTGAAAAGGAAAAGAAAGAGGGGACCCCTCCAACAATAATTAATTCAAATAAAATAGCCCAAAGCCCCCCCAGTCACATCTTCTGGCCATGCTGAGAAAACAGTTGATTTAGAAAACGCTTCCGTGCATGTTTCTTATTGCTAGCACAGAGGTGACCATGCCCACCAGGGAGAGAAATGGGAAAGCCCGCAGAGTCCACTCCAGTGGGAGATAAAACCACAAGTGGTAACCAGGGAGAATATCCCACTTCTCTCAGAGGCGTTGGAGACTCTACCCAGCTAAAGACAGGACATGGGAGGTCCTAGTGGCATTAATTGATCTCATGTGGCTGCTGTGTGCAGCTTTTGCTCTGTCTGCAATCACAAATGAGTTTTGCCTCAGGCTGGCTTGTCAGAGACTGTTTTCTTCTCCTCTCTGTCTTGCGTGGCATGATCTATTTCTCTAAGACAATATGCGAATAAATTCCTTCACTTGCTTGAGACACAAGAAAATGCCACTATTAGGTATGTTTAGTTAAAGTGTGTTTCTCAAAGAGACCATGAGTATCTGTGCAATGATGCTGAGAGTGGACATTTCAGGTAAGAAAAACATTTTAATTTTGAATGATGTGAATTAAGAGCGTTAATGAACGGGAAAATGCACATAGGTCAGATGACAGGGATGTATTGAATGCATATGGGGTGCCTGGTTTCTATGATGTAGGTTCATTCAAGCACTAAGGCCTCTGCAGAATTCAGGGGTAAGTGTCAAAGAAAAGGGCACGGGAGGAACAAGTACGATGGGTAATTAGGTAAGTAACAGACTGGGGAAAGGCGGCAGAGATAAGGCAAGTGTAAGTGACCCAGACGAGGCTTTTCTAACACAGATGTATTTACTTCTAAAGCTTTGAAAGAAATTAATCTCTAAGATCTCCACATTGGGTTTCTACGAATAGGCAAGAATAAATCCATCTAGAAAAACTTCATTGCCACTAAAGCGTGATGAAAGAAGGATTAACCTTGAGGAAACAAAAAGCGGCGATGAATGGCTGGTTGCCCAAACCTAAAAGGAGACTTCCTGCCCACTGCTGCATGTACACTTGTGTGGTGCCTCCAAATGTTTTTGTTGGAGGGAAAAAAAAAACAATTTGAGAGCCAAGTAATTGCCACTCTTTTATTGAATAGTAGTTAATAAGACATCCGGGGAGAATTGGGTTGATTTAAATACTTAATTCTAAAGGATATTCAGCAATCATGTTCTGACTAAATGGATAATCAAATAAGTCACACTCTCCAGTTGAAAATGCGGCCATTGTTAATGGACCTAATATCTGTGAGCACAGTTTTGTCACTGAGTCCAGACACGGGCACAGTCCCTTCGGGGGACAACACCACTGAAACCAGCTCCCAGCACCAAAGCGGATGAGAAAGTTCTGCTTAGACTTTGACATTTATGGACAGTGAAGTTAATGGAAAGAAGACCAGATTTTCACTATTCTTGCCATACACTTTGCTGATTATTTTTATTTTATTTTATTTTCCTCATTGCTGCAATTTTACTACTTGCTCTCAAGGGAATTTAATTGGTTAGTTTAGAAACGGGAGTGTCCCTTCAGTGTATTTGGAACATGCATCCACAGTTGGTGAGGGCTGTGTTCAGTACACTTGTCCTGTGACTGAAGTTAAGCTCTTGGCCCTAGAAAATCTAACTTCTTTGTACATCAATAAAGTTCAGGAACTGGTTTAACAAAACTTATTCTATATTGAACTCTAGATGTAAAAGTAAGCAGATGATTTTATGGCCTCAAGTTGTGCCAGGGGAGGTTCAGATTGGATATTAGGAAAAAGTTTTACACTGAAAGGGTAATTAAACATTGGAATGGGCTGCCCAGGGAAGTGGTTGAGACACCCTCCCTGGAGGCATTTAAAAGATGGGCAGACATAGTGTTTAGTGACATGGTTTAGTGATGGTTTTTATCAGAGTTAGGTTGATGGCTGGACTAAGATGATCTTAAAGGTCCCCTCCAACCTAGGCAATTCTGTGATTCTATGATTTAGCAGGTCAGGTTAGCAGACTAAGAAGTCACAGAAAATTAATTCAGGAAAACAGGGATTTAACAAGAAATTCTGTGTAGGTTTTGAATAAGAAGAGAAATCAGTGGGATTCACAGGTTGTAAACCCTTATAGAGTCTGGCTGTAGATACCAATAATTAGTAATTTGGCATGATAGCAGCCTTCCAGTATCTGAAAGGAGCCTACAGGAGAGCTGGGGAGGGACTCTTTGTCAGGAAGTCTAGTGACAGGACAAGGGGTAATGGTTTTAAATTGGAAGAGGGGAGATTTAGATTAGATATTAGGAAGAAGTTCTTTACTGTGAGGGTGGTGAGGCACTGGAACAGGTTGCCCAGGGAAGTTGTTGATGCCCCATCCCTGGAAGTGTTTAAGGCCAGGTTGGATGGGGCTTTGAGCAACCTGCTCTAGTGAGAGGTGTCCCTGTCCATGGCAGAGGGGTTGGAACTTGATGGTCTTTAAGGTCCCTTCCAACTCTAACCATTCTATGATTCTATGATCAGGAAACACAGGATGTGGGTGAGTTCATCAAAGCAGGAGGCTAAATGGGAAACTGCACAAACCCCCGATATATGTTTCTAAAACACAGATTCTATAGGAAATCAAACCTCTGTCCTTGAAGAACACGAGACTGATATTTTGGTCTGTTAAATCCTGGCAAGGACAACTTGAATCAGTCATGTCAGAAGTACAGCCGTCCTGTTGGAAGAACTCCAGAAAAGAGATTAGCGGTTGTTCAAGCAGGAAGTAATAAAAAGCAATTCAGGCTCCTTCAGTGAAAGGTAATACCGCAACAATGTGATGTTCCTGGGATAATGGAGCATTAGGCTGGTGACTGAGTTGATGTCATTGATAAAACCGTGATTACTCCAGTGAAATAAGTTCCACTCTAAGAGAAATGGCAGAAACCATGACAGGTACCTGAAAAACAGCCTGACGGTAAGCCCAAGAAGATAAAATGGCTACAAACACACCTGGGTATAACTCAAAATTTTTAAAGATTGTATTGATAGTGATATTCCATCACCTAGTAATTTAGGTATCAAGTCTGAACCTCTAGGTCGTATCCAAATTTAATGAATTATGGACAACAAATAACCTTTCATAAAACTTCTACTTTTGCCCACACAACCTTGGGACAAACAACTGTGAATCCTGACCCTGTGGCTCCCTCGGAAAGCAGGTTTTTTGTGCAAGAGGTGAGGTCCCCACAGCCCTTTCCCACAGTGGGTCCACAGCTATTAGTCATATGATTTTGTGGGTTTGTATTTTGATAAATGGCTGCAGAATACCAGTAAGCAGGCAGCCTAGCCTGCAGCTGGACATGCCACTTCAAAAAAGGAATTATTTCAAGCAAATGCAATATGCATTTTTAAGTTATCCTTCCTAAGAAGCTGAGCCAGTGGGACACAGAGATAAATACAAACTAAGAGTAAAAGCACTGATGGCAATTTGGCAACCGGAGAGGCCGAGGAGGATGATAATGAATGGGAACTATTTTTCCAGGCACTGAATACAGCTTCTGTGATTCAGATTTGGAAGCTGCATTAAGCTCTTAGAATAGTACGAAAAAAAAACCCAACACATTGTTGAGACTCTAGTTCTGAGCAGGTTCTATATAACCCCGAGGGATCAGAGTTTGGTGCGATGATAACATGACTGACTGCTGAACTGGAGAGTTTTCACAGCAATACATAAAATGATTTCTAGGAAGGTGTCCCTGCAGTTGAACCCTTTATGACTATTTAGGGACTGTATGGGTTCAGACCATGTCTCATGGGCAAAGTTTCTCTTCAAAAGTGTACACATTAGCATAGACATCCTTTACTTCATGACTGGCACTCCTTTCCTTTGCTTTGGAAACTAAACAAACCTGGACTCTGCGGTGGCAAAGGATCCAAAAGAGTCTGCTTCCAATCTCATGGGTACCACATCACGAATTGTGGAAAATATATGGGTAAAACACCTCAAAGAATTCTTGTTAGTGTATGAAAGATAACTTTCCCTCCTCAGGAGACATAGAGACAGACAGAGAGATTTGACAGAAGAATGACTAATAAGAATGACTAATATTTGAGAGGAAAAATATGAAAGAAAATAAAATATGACTGTAGAATAATGGAAAAGTTAGGGACGGTAGAGTGAAGTTTTGAATTGTGCCAAGGGAAGGAGATCATGGGGAGAATTTGGAAAGATTATAGAGATGCTGGAAGCTTTGTAGCTGAAACTGTGTCCCAGGCAAGGCCGAGACACAAGTCAGAAGAGAGGCAACAAGCAGAGAGTTTGATCTGGAAGGTGTCGGGCTGGAAGCTCAGACTGGCTCCAACTAACTAGATAAACTAAGTAGGCAGAGGGAGAAAACAGCTGAAGTGTAGGAGAAAGGCAGATGAGTCACAAAGGAGAAGGAGGTCTGAAAGAGTGGTCAGACAAAGACGCACATAGGATGGGATATCAAGAAAAAATACACTGGTTGCTGTGCTGAAAGCAGAAGAGACCCTGAGTTGGATGACATAATATTTCTTCTTCTGAAAATGCAGCAAAGGTTCTGTGCAAAACAGTTTCAAAAGGGAGATTGAATCAATCCCAATGGAAGGAAGGAAGGAGCAGCAGCCGTAGATGGTTCACTTGCTAGAAATAGAAAGGTAAGGATAAAAAGGGGAGGTACATGGAGCAGGCTGGGAATTGTTCTTTTGGAACAGAGAAATTAGATACCGAAATGGTATTTCTACTTTGGTATTTCTATTGCATAAATATACAAAGAAAATTCTTTATGAGTTTATATGGCAGGACTGGCAAAAAACATTTAAAAATGAGATAACTGATATATTTCTGAATAATTCACTTAAGAGCTTCTGCATTTTGCAAGTATGAAGGCTGCAATGTAATTAAATGGGTATATAAACTGAAGTAGATATCATGGTCAAACAGACAACTTATTGCAGGGAAATGCAATTGAACTTGCCCTATATAATTAACAGCCAATGATGAGCTTGCTCAGCCCCTGCAGAGATGTGCTTTCATTAGCCTGAGCTGGCTATTGATAGCTCCCCGTATTTCCATCATCCCCTGGAGCACAAGGCAGCCTTTCACGCGTGTCCGCATTCAGGACTGGTTGGTCAGATGTGGGGAAAGACTGCTAGGGGCCAGCCGGGATAATGATTTTTAACAGCTGAACTACAGAAGCCGAGGTGATTATATAAAATGAATTCAGCTTGCGAATCCAATTAAAAATACGCTTTAGCATCATGAGAAAGCAGTGCTTTTTACTGCAATTATAGAAATATGCAGATGATAATTTATTTTCTCACCAGAATGCAAAATGATGTTTAAGGGATGCAGTTCTGCACCATCAGCAGTTTACAAATATTGTAGAAGTTGTACAGAAAGCTCAAACCTGATCAAGACAGAAAGGAAGCGAGCCTGAGCAAGTTCCCTCACAAAACTAAGAATTGGATCAGGTTCTTTATTTAATGGCACCAGGAGCTACCAAAGGTCTGTAGCCAGAGAGTTTCTCCCAACTGAAGAAGCAGTTCCTTGTTCAATAATTTTCAGCTGCCCGTTTACACTGGCTCGTAGTCACAAGTTCAAAAGGAAATGAGTGCAGCTTTTGTGGGACTGCAGAAGAAGCTCCCAGTGACTATGTGGTTGCAGGGTTTTGGCATTCATCTGCTAAACGCCACCAGATATTTTAATCTAACATGTAAATGTTCTAAAATTGTGAATTAACTGTGTAATTCTTATTTTCTGTTGTTATTGTATGTCATATGCCATATCTTTCATGTTATCAGCACGGCACTACAAAGAAATGAAACCAAAAACCTTTAAAACAATCCCGTCCAAAATTGCTATGAAATATCCCATTTCCTAAATTCTACGGGATTGGGTACAAATTTATCATCCAAGTCCACAGACAACCTTGGTGATCTTGGTTTACGTGTCTTTCTCTGCAAGTGTGAATATAAAGGTTTCAGGATGAGAGATTGCCCAGAAACAAGACATGACTTATTTTCAGATAGTGCCAGCAATAAGAACTGGCACTGACCCGCATTTCTTTAGGTGATGGGGTGACCACGCTACCCGGGCAGGAAAGAGATAGTAAACTGAAATATGGTCTGTGCACTTTTCAGTGTTGGGATCGATTAGAGGATTAAAGAACATCCTGAAAGACCCAGGTGTTCACTGTGGTATTTCATTCATAATCTTCACACATCTGATGGAATTTCTGACTTGCTGCCTGACTCAGCCCAGCCACCCTTGCTCTACAGACAGTATTGGGTAGGTGGAAGACCCACATAGCCCTTCATCTCAACTCTTCTTCCAGACGTCACTTTAATGTTGGCCTTTCCAAGATCGCTCAAAATCTTGTCTTACATCTCAGTACCTTCCAGGTCTCTTTCACTGTGTCCTCACAGCCCTTATCAACCTTGACAGCCTTGACCCAGCACTTACCCTACAAGACTCCAACTGCTTCCAGCCAGGGAATACAGAAAATGTTTAACAAAGTGTTGCCAAGCACTAATTCTGAAAACTGAAGCAGACAAATTCCTGGTATTTTATTTTTTTAAATGCATCTTTCTAAGATTGGAACTTCAGGTTAGC
Organism: Thinocorus orbignyianus; assembly: GCA_013400375.1. Classification (NCBI taxonomy): domain Eukaryota; kingdom Metazoa; phylum Chordata; class Aves; order Ciconiiformes; family Thinocoridae; genus Thinocorus; species Thinocorus orbignyianus. Next base: position 1,259,648 of record VXBW01002226.1, read on the forward strand.
AAAAGGACTTACTTTTTTCTTGAGTGTTTTCAGTGTGTTGTGCCCTTCTGTGGCCAGGAGCCACCTGGCAGTTTTGCCTCTGGGAGCCCTGGAGCTGGGAGCAGAGGAGCTAGAAGGAATCTAACCTTAGTGGGTGGGCTGCCCACAGCCTGGTCGGACTTGGTGATAATGCTGGCGACAGCTCAGCCCTTCCAGACCTGCCTGATTTCAGCCCTGCTCTCTCCAGTGCGCTGCAGAAAATCTCAAACGATGAGAAAATCTGAGGGAGCCTGCATTCCTCAAGCAGCGAGGCTGCATGGTTCAGACCAGTCTTGGCTGTCTCCCAGGGCAGGGCTGCAAGCCCAGCCACCCATCAATGAACCTCTTCTGCCACACAGGCCCAAGACTGGTGCTTCTTTTGGAGGAAACTGCTGTGAAGTGAGATGTTCACTGTTTCTCAGAAAGGACAGTAATTAAACCAGGTGTCCTTGCATTTAGCAAGCTAAGATAATGCCCTCACGTTCTAAGGAGGATATCTATGGAGACAGTAGACTTGTATGAGATGAGTGTTTCATTTAAGAAGACAGCAATTTTGGAAGCTCAAGAAAAGCAGAGCTGCAAATAGAACTGTATCTCTCCCATCTGCAGTGAGCTGATAAGAACTGTAAACCCCACAGTTATTTCACTTTCCTACCTGTTTACTGCCTGTTAAAAGCACTTGCCAGCCATCTTGATGAGCATCGTGCCAAGGAGAATGAGGCATCTATGGGACATAAATGGTACCCAAGTAGTACCTAAAAATCTCCTTTTAGAAGTGGACAATATTCCTCCTACTCCAGCCATTTAACCCATGACAGGGAGGAATAAACACAGGCAAAAGAATTGGCTTAATTTGCATTTCCCCATCCCTTTTTCTCTATATGGATGTAGGTATGTATATAGATATATGCATGGAATATCAAACATACTGTCATCTACGGTTTTTCATTTGGCTGGCAGAGGGTGAGAATGCCAATTGCTTTGAATCCTGGTGTAGACTCCTGAGCCTCCCTCATGTTTGGATAGGACTTTTGGGACACCTAATGCAGTCAGTTCCGACTCTGGATCCTGCCATCTAAGCCCTGTAGCTCTGCGTGTCACTGTGTCCCAAGTCCTATGTTGAATGTCTGTCTTCTTCTGGCTTTGTAAAGTGGAAGGCTAAGGCTAGGGCAGCCTGGTGAGGTAAGAGAATACCTAGTTATATGTCTCACTAGCATTTAGGGGTTACAGAGATGGCAAAGCAGCTCATTTAATGCAATACAGCCTACACAATTCAACGTGCTCCGAGGGGAGATATTTGCTGGAGAGCGCTGCCAAAAATACATGCTTAAAAAATCTAGTAGCTTCGGGGGATAAAAATTGGACTTGAGCAGCTATAAGGATGATTAGCTCCTTAAATCTCTTCTGTGAATCCTATTAAATTCAACTTCCACAGCCTGAAGAGCTTCTGTCCTCCCCCTAGATAAAGAGAGTATGTTGTGCTGGACAAAGCAGCACTCTAATAGAAGGCTTCTCACAAGAAAAGCTGGAAAACATTCATCAGATCCGTGAACTACATAGGATTCAGTTTTATGTGCAGGTACCCTTTGTAGCCTGGTTTTGAGCCAGTTTTGTCTCCCCTTTACTGTCCTGCAGAGCTGCTCATGAATACTTGATGGATATTGACCTTCCCACAGAACTTCAGAAGCAACCAAGGAGAATGTTTAGAACGACTCTATTTCCAGGTATTTATTTGTTGTTGTTTCTTTGTGTGGAAACAAAGAAAACTAGAGCCTAAAATTATTCTCTTTTCTGGGCTTAAAAATATTGCAGTACAGTACAATGGTGCAGATGGGGCTTGTTGCTGAGAATATCTATTCCCTTCCGTAAGAGCTGTGAGTTCACTGTGACCCCATCATCCTCTCTATCTTTAGCTGAGCTACCTGGACCCGAGAGAGACTGGAGTCTGGACTGCCTCCAAGATGCCCCTGTGCACACTCAGCTTGTCCTTGTAGGCAACCTGAAATCAGAGATGCAGTTTCTCTCCAGCCTTGTAAAACCCAGAACATGCAGTGCACATTAACCCCCTGACCTCCCATCAGTCTGCACCTGCAGAGACTTTCCACATTCTTTTCAGTAAAAAGAAGAGACAGGTAAGAGTTTGGGCCCCAGATCTTAAAAGGCACTGAAGTGCTTAGTAATGGACACGATGAGCTAGGTATAGAGAGTTGGAGAGATGGTGCAGGAAGGTGGTGAACAGCACCTGGATAAGGACCTTGTGGAGTTGAAAAATCAGTATCTCCTGAAAAAAGAGGACAAACATTCAAAGAAACAAAAAACTAACTCTGTTTTTAATGTGGGACTGACACTTTGGAAAAAAATACCTCTTTTTAACATAGATATAATCTGTTTGAACTGTTGTATTACTAATATCTGATATTTACTGGGAGCATTTCTCACAAATAGAGAGTCATGAAGCCCACACAGTTTATTTAATTACTCCCTTAATGAGCATGAGGTCATGGTTAATTTTGAATTTTAATCTTAATTGTAGCAATTTTATTCCATCCCTGAAAGGAGTATATTTGCCAAGCCCAGGACTTGCAGTGGCTGAACCCAAGCATCACACGCTGTTTGGATGCTGGCCAAACCCAGGTTGGCCTGACGGCTTTTTCCATTGCATACTCACCGACGTGTCCAAAAGGTTCAAGGAAAATAGAGGTCAGGAGAGGATGGTTGTGCCTGTTAGTGATGGAAACGTGTGTCCTCACAGTGGCGCTGTGATTTCATCACTTCATCTGACTCTAAAATACACCACCAAGTCTGTGGAGTCATGGAGAACCTACAGTGTGTTCTTGGGAGAAAAGAGAACAGGCTTTTAATATGAGGGAAGCAACTGGGTTTGCCTCATGATGCAGCATGCATGGATAATCTATTTCTTATGGAACTGGCCACTTGCTCTTTAAGAGACTGAAATAATTACCAAATGCCAGATGTGACAAAAAAATGTAATCATCCTGATTTTGACCCCATTTTTAATCTTGGGTTAGGTTTTTATTTAATATACACTTACAAATGATGCCAGACATTAAGGGGGTCTTATACCATCATGACAGAATGAGTACATATTGTGCCTCTAAATCTCATAACTGGAATATGGGACCTGATGAATAAGTAAAATATAATGTAAGCTGTGTATTAAGAGGTTGTCTCCTTTTATGTCTCCCTGTCTGACCTATTATCTGAGAATATCTCATATGTTCCTACTGCAAAGCAAAGGCTAGATTACATTAATTATTTTATAGTACATCTGATTAAATTAATATTTAAAAGAGGTCCAAATCTCATTTGCATTTTCTGAGCATGTTAGAGGTCATCACTTGTATTTCCATATCTAAAACTTCATGAAGTTTTGAACTATTTTGACAGGAAAGGCTGTTGGAAGATGGTCTCCTTTGTGGATAAAACCAATGCTGACTTTCTCAGGTTTGAATTTGCACAGATGCTGGTACATAGGCCAACACAAGAGTTCGAGTAGCCTATCTGAAGGCAACTCGGTACAACTCTAAGCACCCCATGGAAACAATGAGTCCCTAATTTTACTATTAGGCTGTGTTTCTTAGTGGTGAGCTCTCAGATGTGAGTATTGGGTGTGTTTGTTACAAACTATAGCCTTTCTTCTAAACTCGTTTTTCCAATATTGAAGCAATATGCTGTTCAGCTGTAACATTTGCAGGTACAAACGATGCAAAGCAACAGCCCATGTGCCATCCTTCCAGAATTCTGTTTGAAAGGTGGTCTATGGCAATTTTATCTGAAACAAACAAGAAAAAGCGCTTAAACTATTTAACTGCAAACAATGCTAACCAAATTTTTGATTTCTAAATCGCATTTCGTAGGCTTAGTTTTGGCTTACCTACTTAGCTTTAGTACCCAGGATGCTCACGGCATCCCTGTACAGACAAAGGATAAACGAAAATTCATGCATTTTATCTTAAATGAAAAATAAGCTAGAAAATCTGTTTTAAAAGGACAATGTTAACGTTGGAAAGACAAACACTAAAAAGCTACAAGGTGGTGGAATCAAACTTTTCTGCTCAGGCTTAATTTTCCCTTTATACATGGATTATAATAATCTTTGACATAATGACCACAGATTATTTTCTCCACCAAGACGATGTCTCAGCAAGCATATGCTGTCTAGCACGCAGAGCAGCATCATGCAGTGACTCTGGGGATGGTCTGGCACTGTTTAAGACAAACTGCTGCTCACAGAGCCTCAACCAGTTGTGTCCAGCTGGTGCTGTTTCCTCTGCCCAGGCACTCCCAGTCCCTCTAGAAGCTCTAGGTAGTAGTTCTCCAACATCTTCCAATGCCAGGACCTCAAGGTGAGGAGAAAGTTTTCCTAAAGTTGGGCAAAAGAAGCTGTTTCAAGGAAACTTTGACTTGCTACTGGTAAGTCTGGGCCAAAATATATGCTCTGTACGTTGCTCATGTAACTCAAGCTTGTTTAAGAACAGCAGGATTATGAAGCATGTTTGCATGTGAGGATGACACAGAGGATCTGGAGCTTTGAGGTCAAATCTGTACTAGTAAATTAAATGGTTTCGGGGCACTGACACTCATCTGTCTACTGTTAGGTAATGGCACAAGTTTTTGACCTCAGCCAACAAGCCCTCCAACAAGCAATCAACTGGCACCATTCGGAAATTAGCACAGTCAGGGACCTTTCCCCGCAGGCAGTGGCAATGAGCCCCCCTGCTGCAAGGAGAAAGAGAATATCATGGTGCTATGGGCAGTGCCAGGCCAGCTGCTCACCACACCAGGAATCAGGCACAGTTAATTTTTTTTTTGCATGAATATACCCTGAGAGCCTCAGTCATGCTCGTTGCATCCTGACTCATTGCACCTTTAACCTGTAAAACAGCGGCAGGCTTTACTCACTTGGGCAATCACTTTGCCTGAGTTTGAGTCAAAATGACAGACAAAAACTGCCTCCCTGTCAAGTGGTAAGTCCTTGTCTAAAGGCTAAAAAGGTTAAGGTTTCCTAAAGAGAAACATCAGCATCTTAGCAATTCACTAATGACTGTATTCTCTGAGCATGGAAAATGTCAAGCTGTATGCCCGAAAAAAAACCCTATTTTGGAAAAAACAAATGCAAGTTGAACAAAATTTCCTAATGCAAAGTATAAGGTGACATTGATAACAAAGTCCCACTCCTTCAGCAATGCCTGTAGAAAGCTCCTTTGCATAAGGAGCAGTAATGCTGCAGAGAGTAGATTTACTTTTCTTAGTTCAACCGGCAAAGCAGTAGAGAGCTCATCAGCTTTAGCGATGTTTAACCTGTGGTGCGATCAGACCGTCTGTTCTCCCCAGCAGGCTGCTGGCTAGGAATTTCTCCTTGAGACACGTTAAAGCCTAACATGATTTTCAGTGGTTTTACCTTCCTCTTGGCCAAGCAGGAGACCTCGCATTCTTTCCCTGGTATCTCTCTCACAGGCCAGCTCACCACGTGTGGCCTTTGGAAAGCTGCAAGAATAGCATGTGGGCTGCCACATAAGGTGTGTGCAGCTGGGGTTTGACAGCTGTGAGCTCCAAATCAGTACAGAGCTCAAAAAAGGCTGCTGCCGGACTGCTGGCTTGTTATGGTTTTATTTCTTTATTTATTACCTTACTATGTTTTTCTATGTTCTTGGCTTGTTTGTTCGCTATATATATGGCATTAAGGCTCTGATTTACTATGCAGGCATTACTGGCAATTCTGCCTTTTACACTTTACTGATGTCAGGCTTGTCCACGGAAGGGACCTTTCTGGTGTACGGCTGCAGAGATCACTGGGTCTGTCAGAAAGCATCACTTGATGTGATGGTGTCACCGCTGACATCTGAAACCTGTCTTCATGCATTTAAAAGCCCTTAATGCAGCTGGACTTTACTGGACACACAATTTTCAGATTCTGCTTGAAAAGAGAAACTGGATGGAAAAATAACATGTGAGCTCACTCGTCACGTGGGGCTCTGCTCTAGGGTTTCTTTAGGTCCAGCTGCACGGTGTGGCCGAATTCTCCATGTGCCACTTGTGCTGCTGCTAAGAGCCAGATGAGGAGCAGCAGGGCCACCGCCAGAAAAGATCTTCCGCATCTGCTTCTGAAGCAGTCCTCGCTTCCCCACAAACAATTTGAAGGTTTCTTGGACCCAAGCCAGACACTGAGTGGATAAACAGGGGCTTCTGCATCTCTTTCTGATTTGTATTCAGTCTATTCTCCAATTTTTTATTTGTTTTGGTTTATATTTCTCCTGCGTTATGGAGTATCTCAAAGGTTCTCCAGCTTGGAGCACCTGCTTCTTTTTAGAAGACAATTTAAATCATAGTAAAGGGATGCAGCTCCATTCTCAGTGTTAACTCCAGAGAGCAATAACCATGTGGCATTCTGGAATCTGCGTATTTACCCACCTGTGCATTTGGCTTTTTGTGTCTATATTGTTTATTTATAATGCAATTCCAGACTGCAGCCTGGAACATACCAGTTATCTGGAGGTCAATTGAAAATAAGTAAATATGCACATAAAATATTGATGAGTTGTTTTTCCTATGGTATTTAAAATGCTAAGTAGGAAATTAAGAGCTTGATCCAGCAAACTTCATCATGTAGGTAGTTTCATTGACCTCATCAGCGATGACAGCCTCTGTGTGAGAGCTTTTTCAATCTGTGTGTGTGTGACAGTGACATGAAAATGATTTAGAAATTATTAAACATCTGTAGGAATGTTTGAATTTCAGTGCTTAGCACTGTTATGTCAGGGAAACATAACTGTTCTACTTGTGATGCATTTCAGCAAAGCCACACTCAGTGCATTGCTGTTTAAAATAAGCTGTTGATGTTCAGTGAATACAAACATCTAAGAGTAGAGTCAAAATACAGCAGTGTTGCATGCTATATTTACAAACACTCCACACTGAGAAATCCTTAATATTTTTTACAAGGCATAGTAGTTTGATTTTTTTTTTTTTATTTTTTTTATTTTCCCCTGAGGAAGATTAGGGGGTTTTGCCTTGGAAGATCCATAGAAACTTTTGCTGACTCTTCAAAATTTCATGGTCAAGATCAGTAAACTTTTGTAGCTGTTACAATTAACTAATGGAGTGGAACTAACTAATAACTCTCCACGCAGCTTTTTTCCACCTCAACACCAGTCCCAAGGAGCTACCTAAAAACATGTCCACAATGAAGCTCTAGGGACTGAGGCACAACCCCCTGCTGTTCAGAGAAAGGTTCTTCAGCTTGCTTTTTCAGAGGTCCAAGGTGTTGGATTGGTTAGAGTTCCCAGAAATCTTCTTGCAATCCCTAGTTACTTCATCGGGGCACTTATTCTATTTTACGAGCAAACTACTTTCCACAAAACTTAATGGATTCTTTTTAGAAGGCTACAAGAAATACAGTTTGACGCTGTGTATATTTACAAGGATTCAAGGAACACATCTAGAGGATAGACTTTGCCCATCTTGATCTGCTTCTATATTCTGTATCCTCAAGCAATCAAATAATTAATTCCCTATGCACTTGAGAAAATGTTATCTCTCATAGCCCCAAAGCTAAGAGTTTTCTTCTATTTTACTCCTGCAAGTACCTGTCTGAGAGTGACTCCAGGACTTGCAAAGCAATATTCAGAATGGAACTTGACAATTACATGCTTCTGCTAATTGGGTGCAGTGTGGCCATTAGCATGGGGTCTGACTGTCATAGATAATTCCAGAATAGAACGTTACAATAAACATGAGAGAGAAACATACTAGGGCAAATGCTGGAGGAAGGAGGGGAGAACAGGCGAAGAGGTGAAGTGGAAGAGCCAGGGATTACGGATTCAGTCAGGATGCCCGGCCTTTAAAGGGAGGCACTGGTAATAATGTGTATATTTGGTTCAATGTTATTTAACGTGGTTGTTGAGTCCAGAGAGAAAGAAAACTCCCTGATCTTGCAGAGGACAGCAGATTTAAAGACCCAAAATCTGAGCCGAAAGAGTGCATTCTGCTCTTTTCTCAATTATAAAACAATGTTTTACTGAAAATACTGAAATGGGAAAGGCTGCCATTTTCCAGCAAAACTCTCAGGGCTAGAAATGTGGTGAAGTGCTCTTCCCTTTTCAATATATATTTTTTTTTTTTTAGTTATTGAGAACACAATAATCTGATAATGAAAATGTAACTCCAGACTTAGCATGAACCTGATCTTAACACTTCATCTGGAGTGCGCAAAGGAAGACATGCTATGCTTTTTGATATAAGTAAAAGTTCTAATTCAAAATAAACAACAGTGCACTGCAGTAATGTACACAGCAGTTTTAATCAATAGACTCTTCAGCTGAAAGATATTGGCCCTGATTTTACAATTCATTCTCTGGTTTTAATGTAGTTTGCACGATCATACTCTTTTCTTACAGAGAGAAGTCATTCCAACTTTATAATCTCTGTCTCCTACATTTATCTGCTGTTAACAGCTGTAGGAGTTAAATGAAAGGTAGAGTGAGGTCTTCTCTACCTTCTCTTTCAAACAGCTGCTAGGCAGCACTGTTATCTATCTAGTATTGTTGCACTGTTGGACTCTGAAAATGATGCACCAGATAGAATTTATCTGAGAAAATTAGGATATTTGCCATGCAGATTTCCCCATCTGAGCTATTCATCTAGTCTGCATCTAGTCAATGGAGAAAAATAAGCACTTCTACTCATCTCACCCTAATCTAGACACCTAAAATATGTCAAATGAACTGCATCCTAAAATCACCTAGTTTTCTCTATTCCCCATAAATAGAGATTAGCTCGAATAGTGCAGCTGTAGACATTTATACTGTAGACACAGGAAGGTAGGTGAGATGATTCTGACCACTGTCTTGGCATTTTCAGTGCCAACAGAGACATCTGTTCTATAATTGACAGGTTGTGCTACAGCTGAGCAGGTCCCAGGTAGGGCAATAAATGAAGTAACCACTGCCCATGTAGGAATACCTTCTTAAGAAAAGGAGCAGGTGTTCCCATCATCATTCAGTTAATGCAGAGTAATACAGGCAAAATAACCTTTCACAGCTTCAGAATACCTAAAATAGGTACCAAAGATATTCAGGACTCCCTGTCGCTATTGCTAGAGGTTTTTGCTACAGGAAAACAGTCTAGTTGAGATTTAGGCATCAATAAGACAATCAATCACAGGGCTGAAGGAGATTTGAAGAGATCAACTAGTGCAGCCAAACTCCTGAGGGAAGATTGTCTTTAATGTGATTATTCTTGCTTTTACAAAGCTCCCAAGTTGGAGACTTCAAACTACTAGCATCTAAGTTAATGCTTTTTTGCTGTAATTTATAGCCAATACTTCTTGTCTTCTCTGCTATGTGATTGAACAACAGGTGAAACTCCTCTTTCACCAGTTACTTAACAGACTGCTGTCATGTCACTACCAAGTCCCGTGTTCTCTAGGCTAAGTTTGTCCACTTTTTCCATACAACTCAGTGACTTTTCTCAGCATGTCTCAGTTCTGTCCCACTGCTCCACATCCATTTGATGGCACGTCCAAAACCGGACAAGGTACTGTAATAAGGCCTTGCCAGACCTGAGTAAGGTGGAAGGACCAGCTCACATGTTCTGCAGTTTTATATCCCTGTTTATAAGCCCTACTCCGATGTTTGGTTTTCTTGCAGCAATATGATGCTGTTTGCCTGTGCTAGGGAATCATTTTGGATAATCCACAGATCCTTCCCTCCTACTTTTTTCAGATTGAATCTCCACTTGCCAAGACTTCACTTTGAACTCAAGCTTGTGCTCCGGTAAGCTAGCTCCCTTCCATTTAGATCATCCTTGCATTTAGTAAGCCATGTAGTCTCTTCTGACACTCCTCTCAACAATGCAAATATTAAACTACACCATGCCAGAGTCAGAACTAATTACCCTGAATATGTTCTTCCAACTGGTTTTGTAGCCAGGCAATAGCACTTTTATCTAAACTACCTTCACAAATTTATTCAGAATCTGTTATGAGAAACCTTAAAAAATTCCTAGTATTTGACATAGACTGCCTTTTATCTGTCTGCAAGATGGCTTAGGCTGTTGTATGAGGAGATTGGACTAGTCTGATACAATTTGGTCTTGACATATCTGCAGAGAAGCAGATAGGTAGGTTAACAAAAGGACTTAAGTGCCACCTAACTGTCATTTCAGGTATCTAAGAGCCATATCCTCAAAACCCATACCGTCTAAATTCCCTGGCTTTTACTTTCTTCTGAGAGGCATGTATTTTCCCAAACAGAGACTGCACCTCAATAACATTTAGTTCTTAAATCCCAGCAGGATTAAGAATCTTGAACTGAAGCTATGCAGAAAATAAATGAAAATTTAATGGGAGAGATATGAAGAAGAAATTACATCATTCATCCAGGACAGTGATCTTCAAATTCTGGTCACTGTTCAGAACGGTTTCTTTATTTTCCAGTAGAATGGCACTTCATAAAGAAAACAGATGGATATTAAACTGGACTTAAATTTCTCTTTATAAGCTACCTTTTTAACAGAAGAATTGCGTGTACTGCAGTGTAATGATGCAGCTTGTGATTAGTTACTAAAACGTTAGGGACTACAAAAGCATTAATTGTAAACTGTAATTGTTGGGTTTTTTTCTCCCCCCCCGAGGTATAGCATCTGTTTAACACAAAAAGCACCAAGCCACAAAGAAAGAAATACTAACTTCACTGGAACAGTAATTTCTGACTTCAGTTATTTTTATAGCCTTGTTGGCATTAAATGAAATGTTATATGCATAATGCTGAATTTGTCTTAGAATTTTTATTTCTGCTGTGTTTATTTGCTTTGCTCTGTCACAGTTAACTGTTAATCAAGAAGAAAAGCATGCAAGCATCCATGTATAAGCACAAAATTGGGTATTTTTGGAGCAAATCTGAGATATTAATTCAGCATGGTTTATGTACCAAGGAGATTGGACCATGTAAAACTAGGCTGTTTCCCTGTATGAAAAATCTCAGTTTTAAATTAGTACCACACTAATCCTATGGTGCTAGAGACAGATTTTTCTTATGGATAAGTTTATTGGGTTGTCCTCAGAGCAATTTATGTTGAATTTGGGACTTCTAAAGGGATGCTCTCATGCAGATTTTATGATCCTTAATAGAATTATTTTTTTCCTTAACTTAAGTAATCTACAAAGAATTCCTACTCTGTCCTGCTGTCACTAAATATGTAAGAATTTAGCCCTGACACTTTGGTACTTCAAATTTGGCCAATAGGTTCAGAGCTCTTCAAATGGTCACATGGACAGTATGATGGAAACACGTATAGTGTAAATATAAAAGTATCACTTCTAATAAAAAAGGATTAAAAAGTTAAGAGGTAGACAAGTAAAGCTGGCTTTAGCATTTCTAGAGTCCCTGGAAAGATTTATCTTACGGAAAGAAATTCTGCCAATCTAAACCAATAAATACCGACTTTCACTTTGAATCCTGAAGAATGGAGGTAAGAAAATGCCACACTGCAAACTTGATGTGCCCATAATCCATTTTGCCTGAATTTGTGAGACCCTTAGCCCATGTTAGTGATCTTCTTTTGAAAAGATGAGACTTGTAGTTTTTCACATTTAGCTTCTAAAAGGAACATGAGACACTAAGAGATCACATGGATCAGTTCCACTCATTTTGAATGGCAGAAAATAGACAATTATTGCCCACTTTGAAATGGTCCATAGAGCACCCAACCATGCTACTATATGCAGCAAGCCACAAAAAACTTCCTAAAATATATTCAGCAAACAATGAAAGTATTCAAGCATTACATACTCTGCAAAAGAAAGGGGAAGATCAAGAACATGACTAATGCCCAGACTCTTGAAACTGTGTGCCTATGTACAAATACACTATTTTTCTGCTTGCTTCTGAAATTAATTGTGCAGTTTTTGTATTTTAGAGTTGCTTGTTATGATACATACCACTCGGAAAAGAGGGTGCATTTCGGACAAGTATTAAGTAATGCAATCTATAGAACTGTTACAGTATCTCTAATGAATGCATTATAACGCCTAAAAAGAAATGGAAATCCTCAGTTCTGCAAATACTTATGGAGGTATTTAGCCTACATAATATCTTTGCTCCTTTTGAAAAATAAGGAATGCCTTTGATGTTTCACTACATCATACATACAAAAATGTCTACACATGCATATATTTATTTTAAAATGTCACGATGTTAAGAAAAACTTAAGTATATTTATATTGAATGTACTGTACAAGTCAGGTCTTGAAATTATGTGGAAAAGTCTCATGTCCTGAATATATACAAACTGCAAAATGGTATTAAATATATTATAAAAGCTGGAATTTTCTGCATAAAGCCACATACAGGACAATATCCTGATCACAGAACCATTGAGGGTAGAAAAGATTTCTGGAAAACATCCCAGCCCTCAGATCTAAAGAGAACGAGCTCTTTCTTAGGTCAAATGCTTTGGTCCCTTAACCGTCTTTGTGGTCCTCCACTAGACATGCTTCAGTATGTCTGTGCCTCTCTTGTACTGGAGAGCCTTGCACCGGGCCCAGCACTCCAGGTGTGTCTCACCAGTGCTGAGAAGAGCAGAAGAATCACCTCCTGCAACACGCTGGCAATACTCTGTCCAGTGCAGCCCCAGATGCTGTTGGCCCTCTGCTGCAAGGATGCACTGCTGGCTGCTGACAGACGGCTCCATCTCCTACTGCTGGAAATGGGAAAATATTTTAACACATTTCCTAACAGTAATACATTTGAAACTTGAATATTTGGAACACATTATGCAAAATACAACACAGTAATCATGGCTGTTGTTTTGCAAACAACTTCATGAATTTAAATTAAGCTTTCACATAGTCAGAAGTTGAATGTGGTTTTTCAGTATCTTTCTCGCTGGTAATCTCTTCTAATCCACAGTTAACATTCAGTAAAATAAAATTGGTGAAATTAATTTTAAAACATATTAAAAATATTACTTCAAAATAAATAAATCTTTTAAAACGTGCGTTTTGTTACATCTCACCTTCTTTATTTCTTTACTTTTGTGTCCTTTTAGAAGTAAAACATCTTGCTTGAAAAAGCATGAGTGAAAAAAGGTATAATCTTTTGAATTGAAAGTTCCTGGTCTTTGTAGTTTAAAGATTAGATGATCTTGACTGCTGAGCAATGAATTTTTGCTAGTCCCATGAGAATTCTTTAAATTAACTTTAGCCATACATTGCTGAGAAGATTAAAGACTTTTTGGAGCTCTAAAGGAAAAGACTGTACTGGGTGAAAATTGGGACATAGTCCATTTCATTATTTTTTTCCTGATGAAACTGTTGTAAATTGATTTGAACATGGGGGCATGCACACATCTATGTATCTATCACTATCATCTCTATTTTTACCTATATCTATCTACCTATATGCACGTGCAGTCAAGACAAGGTGAACAAACAGATTTCAGATACTCAGGTTTCGGGGTTTGAGCCTTGACATTAGCACTAGTAGGTATGTGACCAATTTCTGTCACTTACATTGTAGCTATAGAACTCCTGCATGCTTTGGAGAATGTACATTGCTCACATATCAGCTTGCCATGACAATTTACACAATGTACAGTCTTATCAGGAGAAAAGGAAAGAAAAAAACTGTACTAGGCGCAGTACAACTGATGAACCTGATAAAGACGGGGTTAGATCACTCAAGACAGGATATTAAGAAACACAGAAACAAGAGAGAATGTGGTGCTTCAGAGTGTTGCTCTGCTCATGGAAGAATTAAAACTAAGTGATGATGATGGTTGGTTGTCTTTGGGGATGTATTTTGATACTGTTCCAAACTCCTTACCAACAGTACATCATTTTCGTACACCTTGTCTCCTGAACCTATGATCATCAGGCAAATGCGTTAGGGTTGTGCTGGCAAGCAGTAAATTTGGCCTTGCCTTTAACACCAAGCTGATACTGTGCTTGTTTTACGAAGTTTGAATAGTGAGATTTTCTCAGAGCAGCTTTGCAAGCACTGCAGAACTCCAGCCTTGACACAGACATGTCAGCGTTCCCCATGTGAGGACAATAGCAGTAACGAGGAAACCACCCACTCCTGACCTTGAAGGCAACTAACAGCATATGTAACAGTAGCCACACAATTTTTAGCACTGGTCTTTATTCCGTTTCCTCCCATAATCAGGCAGGGTCTATATCAACTTCTGTAGCTTGTCCTGTCAGGACAATTCTGACAATCCTGTCAGGATTTCAGGTAAGATTTAGGAAATAATAGAGCTTAAATCCTACATTGCTAATATGTGATGACTACTGAGTGCAAAAATAAATGTGCTATAAGTCAAAGGCATCTGTCACATCTTAGTGACAAGTATCCAGTAGCCAATGTTAAGTATCTAATACTCAAATACCTACTGTGACTGAGAGTCTTCCATCAGAAGCACTCCTTCTAAAAGAGCTTCTGAAAATATCATCAAAGACTATTTCAATAATCTTCAGAAATCTGGAGCATATTGTAATCTCTACAGATATGCTGAATCCTGCACAGCAGTTCTTCTCCTTTGAAGTAAATTAATATTTTCTTTTTGTATCTGATAATATTTTATTTTAAAAGCAAATAAAAAGTAACATATAAGTATGCATTATATATTTCCCTCCAAAAATGCTGCTGAAAGAGTAGCAAAATCAAAAGGCCAAACTAAAGATTATGTGTGCATTATTACTGAGGTTTGAATGAAGTGATTTTCTTTGAAATCTGTGCATTTGCTTGTGAAAGGCTTACAGTGCACCATTTCAAATAGCAAAAAGTGCTTAAAACAATTTAGCAAGACAGAACTAAGCTCTATAGCTTTTGCAGATTATGTGTTACTGTGCAAGCCACTTCAGCAAGTTATTTTTTTTTTCTTCAAAACCAGCAGAAATGTGTTCTCCATTCAACTTGCTTGAAGTGCTAGCCTCAGACCTGATTTTAGGGGAATCTTTTCTGTCTTCACCCTTCCCTGTAAAGAATATGGAAAATTTTTAGCATTTCTGAAAAGAAAAAAAAAACAAAAAACAGGCTACTGATATTTTGAGTTGGATATCTAGTTGCTGAGGTATTTACAATTTAATTAGGAATTTACACATGTCATTTTGTACCTCAGTTGCACATAGTGAAATGAAAATACTATAATCTTTACCTGCCTGTTTTTGGAAGAAAAGTTTCAAAGCCAAGAACCTTGGAAAACCCTCTGGAGCTGTACTGATCAGATCAATGAAAAAAGAACATAAGGTTCTATTTAGCACCATTTAGTTGTAAATTACACCTGAATCATTTGATTGGTAAGAATATAAAGAAATATTGCAGAGATGTATCATATATATTCACCTTTTTTACTGAATGAGACAGTATTCATAGAAAAAAATACTGACCTTGTGTAAAGGTTCACATAATGCACAAGAATAGAATGACAAAAGTAAGGTAAGACAATAATTCTTAAAGACTTGAAACTGCAGTAAATATTAGTGTCCTTTTTACAGAATGTTTATGCAGATTTTCATGCATATATAAGGAAAAGTGAAAAATCTTCCCAATGGGTAGAACTGTCAGTAAACAGGAATTTTGTGTTCATGACATGGTGGTCTCTCACTTGGTACAAACGCGTAACTGGTGGATCAACAGGCATTATCACATATGAGAAATAGCCAATATGTGACCACACAATTTACTTTCCAGAAATGTTTTTATTTTGGTTTTCTCCTTTGCCTTCCTATAGGAAGGCTGTAGCTATGTGAGTTTAGGCAGGTAAATGCATCTAGCTATATGCATCCAGGCAAGATGGACTGGATTGGTGAGAGACTGGATTTTTGACTCAGGAGAGAATACGGGAAACTTCTGCTTCTTTGAAGTGACACTTGAGTCACCTTCTTGTGGCACAAAACTGACAGCGTGGTAATAGCTTATAGAGGGAAAAAAAATATGGGAAAGAAGTTAAACATTTTAATTTGTGGGACTAGATTCATGGGAGAACTGCTTACTGAGAGGAACAACTAATTTTCACCCAATCCATGGTATAATATGACTGCTTCTTAAACAAACTGCAGGGTAACTTAAGAGTAACCTAATGTCCAAAGTTACAAGATCTGGGCTGGTATTTAGAGCTCACAGCAGCAGTCAGTGGTCAACAGAGTGTAAACACACCCTTCATGTCATCCTCTTAACTTCTCTACGGCTTTGGTCCATTGTCAGATCATTTTTGTTCGCACAGAAAAATCTGTCTGAGCTCCAAGTTACTGTTTTTTCCAGATTTCAAGTTCCTACTCCCTTCTGTGGAGGGATATAGGGACAGTATTCTCATTAAAAGAATGGTTAGAAAAGTTGCTTCTCATTAAAAGTACCTAATTTTATCCTTTTGCATCCTCAGAAATGTCTGAATAATTTTCGAGAAACATTTGAGTCAGGAAGGAGATTTGGCCTCAATGATTAAAATACAAGCTATTGAAAATAGCCTTGTAAGATACAGAAGCTAAATTCAACTTTAAGTCTTACCACACACTCTATTTTAAGCTCTATAATTAAAATTACTTTCCTGACATGCTTCAGTCACTTTGGAGAGTTTGGAATTCAACAAGAGTTGTGTTCAGCTTGGTCATGGCTGACTCTAAAACTTTTAATTTCATTTGAAATTTTTTAGTATTATCATGGGAAATATTTTGCATCATTTGGGAGCAATGAAAAGGAACTTGCATGCATCAACTTTATGGATGAAAGGCTTGGATATAGTCAGAGTTCAAATTGTATCTGCAAACATACATTTGGAATTCAGATAACCATGGATATTTAAACGGATTTTTAGCATTGTTAGCCTTCTCACAGCAGCATAAGCTGCAGCAAGATTTTTCAAAGAAGGAGTACTCTTAAGCTATTTTAATGCATTACCCTCAACCACGTAAGACTTCACAGCAGCAGAGTTAAAGGGCAAATTCATTGTTTCTTTTTTGAAAAATTTACAGTTGGAACATGATTTTCATTCTTTGCTCTTAGTAGTGCTCCAAGGCAGCACTGGAATATGGAGTAACATATGGTCATTTCTGTATGTTTACAAGAAACGCCATTTTACAAATAAACAGCCATTTGCAAAACAATAGGGGCTTCTAATCTTATTAATCCTCTAAAAGATCGCTGAGACTGGGTAGGGGTATCTAAATCTCATGCTGGCCCGTGTCTCCATTTTATTATAATAATAGAAAGCTGCTGTTCCTGTTTCATATTCCCCCACCCTCTGTTTCTCCCAATGGGTGGATACTATGAGTGTTTGTTGTAGGAAATAAGAAGTGAGGTCAGTGGCTGCTGTTCCTCCTCGAATGCTGCGGGCTGCAGCTTTGCCTCTTTCATCCTTATGATTGGATCCTAAATGACTCGTGCCTCTTTCCAGGGAACAAATTCCTCACGGGAATCAAGTACCCAGGGACGTCGGTATGTGTACAAGTTACAGATATAGACAGAGCATAAGGTAGTGTTACAGAATAACGGGCAGCTAATGATCACAAATTCAGCACAGGGTGCTGAAGGCACTCTCTGCTTTTTGCACGGTTTCTGTTCCTGTTTTGCTTTGTTGGGTCCCTGCTTGATTCAAACATCCTTCACTAGAGCCAAAGGGAGAGACAGCGATGTTCTGTGCAGTGCAGAGACACCCACTGGCGTATTTAAGTAAAAAATTACTGTGCCTCAAAATGTGTATGACAGCCATCTTAACTTCTGGCAATAAAATCAGTGACTAAAATCACTGGGTATTAGAGAATAACATCCTTCAGAGAGTACCCTAAACATTAAGTACGCTGCGGCAGTATATGGCTGCCTGTGTTCCACGTCTGAGGGGACACAGGAAGCAGCCTACCTCTTCAGCAAATCAGCCTACAGCTGACTTTGGTGTTCTAGTGCTTCAAGGTGCAAAACGCAGCCTGAGGCAGTTTTGGAACTGAATGCCATTCACAACAGTCCTAAGACTGCTCTAAACCCGGCCAAGGGCTGGAATGGTTTTGTGGGCCTCACAATAAGAAAGCAGTTAAGATGTCTAAAAACTGCAGTTTGGGTCAAGTCTGTGCCAGAGTTTTAAAGCTCACTAATATTTTAAATGCCTTCCACTCCTTTACTATCTACTGTTTGCCAACATGTATGATCTAATCTCTTCACCCTAGTATACTCTGCTATTCAGACTTTATTTCCCATTTCTTTTACATGCTTGGTACCACCCAGTTTTCTTCTTGGCATGCAACCTGTCACTGTTGCGTTGAAAGCACGCCCACAGTGACAGCTCTTCTCTTCTGCATGATTGTGTACACATACAATGCTCTGTATTGGATTAAGACCCAGGAATTAAAGTCCCAAGCCTAAATCTCCAACTCTGGATGGATTAAATGAGAATCTATTGTGGTTGGTTTTTTTTTGTTGTTGTTGTTTTTTTGTTTTTATGAACTATCTTTTTTTTATCCTTGAAAAGCAGGCTTCTGACCCATAGTTTTCAGAATATGATCTCACTGAAAACTGATGTAATAGTATGTTGCAATCTGCAGACTGTAAAGCCCTAAGGTCAGTGGTATCTTGTGTTTTACAGGAGTAAGTTCAAATCCTTGCAGACATGCAAGAACAACCCAAGATGATGGTGACAAGTAAGGCAGTCCTGACTTACTTCCTCCTGCCCCTTCTTACCTCAAATTGCTGAAAAAAAGTACTTCACATGTCCCTGCAGAGACCTGATTTCTTCTAAGGGGAAATGCACATGCTTTGGTGTTACTCCCAAAAGAAAGGATTGAGCAGCAAGGGGTCTAAGGCTGTCAGACACTGGACCAGCTGAAGTTTTCTATTCTCCAGTCCTTACTGCTGTGCGGGTGGCATAACCTAGTTGAGTGTTATTTCTGCCCTGACAGCTAGTGCTTCATGCAGCAGCCATCACAAATTTGGCGGCTCGTGACTCCTCAGTGGCTCATTTCTCCACTCTGGCCCTGTTTGTTTTCCTCCAAGCAGGTATGCAGCAAGACCTAAACTTATTTTGGGACAGGGCACCTTCCTGCCTGTGTGTTCACACAGCCCTTCTGTCCTTTTTTCCCTCTGGGAGTTTTGATTTCTGCAGCAATTTACGAAGTGGAAAATTTGTGGTAATGAAGAATGAATATGATCCTGAATAGAGGATGCAAGGTCCAGAAAATAAACTGGAGCTTAAGAAAAATTCTGTCATATCAAAATTGTTCTCCTACTTGAGGGTATTAACTGGAAGTCTGGACTGGGCATCACATCTCCCGAGGATGCCGAGCATCGCCCTTCTTGCCCAGCTGCACCCTTGAGGTCTGCCTTGTCTCCTACCTCTTTTCCTGCTGCCAGTGGATGCGGGCAGAGTTTATGGACACGGATCGGGTGTGGCCAACGGCTTCAGCTGGGCTTCACCCTCCCTCTTCGGGCATGTGCAGAGCCCTGCATGTCAGTGCGTGTGTCTGCGTGAGCCGGTGGGCACCGCACCCGCCCGCAGGGCAGCGGGGAGCGCCCTTCCACCTGCAGCCGTGTGCCAGGCGTGGGCGGAGGGATGCCGACAACCCTCCGCATCCCCCGGTAGCGCTCCCCTTCACCCTTCTTGGTCTGGCGAGACGCCCTTCCCGCTGCCCCTCAGCCCGCTCCCGCACCCCGGAGGCCGCGCACCCAGCCCTCTACTTCTCCTCTCCTTGGCTCTCCCCTCACCGCTCGCCCTTCACCTCACCCACTCCCCGCTCGCACCTAACGGCCGCGCTCGCTCCCTCGCGCGCGCACGAGTGACATCACCCCCGTCCAATCAGCCGCTGCTGCCGCCGCTCCC